>BRDA01068294.1:0-10090 GCA_036984385.1 Crenuchus spilurus
AAATATTGACATTTGCCATCTCCACATCATTACATTCAGTTTTTATTCACAATTTGTTTAGTGTCCCAACTTTTTTGGAATCCGGTTTGTATTTTGTAAAGTCTAAGTTTAGAGCAGATTTAATGAGAATATAGATTTTGTTATATCTGTGTCAGCCCATCTATTCCTCCATTATGTTAACTGTGACATAATAAAAAATACAAACTGTGTATGATTTGCCAAAATTAATGATTATAAATGATTTTAAAATGGTATGAATAGTAAAAAAAAAAAAAATTATAAAAAAGAGTTTCATAAAAAGCTGCTCTCATTTCCAAAACATTAACCTTCATTAACTTACATGTAATTAACCATTTCATAGCGTTCCAAAGAAGACACCTAAATGATCCTCACTGCCTGCATTCAAACATTTTGTCTTTGAAACTGCCACCCATTGACTCGGACTCTGAGACTCATTGTCCACTTTCATTGTGCAACTCCAGTCTCTGGAATTTCAATCCTTTTAAAGCTGAGCTCTCAAATAAGACATAAGCAATCATCGCCACTGTCGGTGAAGCTCCCATCCACATCCTTAATGACTCCACAATTAGCATGTCCATCTGCTCCATTTGTGACTCAAGTGAAGGCAGCCTCTTAATGACTTTTATCCCATTCATTAAATGCTGATGAGCTACTCCAGCTCACCCTGTCTGTTTGCCCGTAATGGAGACCGTTACCGCCCACTTGGAGTGCTCATACATAAGCAGGAACCAGAAAGCCAGTAAGGAGCAATGGAGAATGTGACAGACCAATCAGATCGCCACAAAGTCAAACTACTGATTATTTGAATTAACCACCAAAATATGGCCGTTCTTGCATTTACAAAACATGATTATAGGTTTACGGTAATACTCACATGTAACGCAGATGTGGATTTTGATTCAGTGCACGTGGTTGAATAGTCCGTAGGTTGCAGTTTGTGATAGTCCTGTGGATAAAGCACAACTAGCATTAGAAAAGAAAATAAGATCACATAACTCACACTGACATGTCACATTAAATGTAAACTGGAATCAATCAGATTACCAAAATTCCAGGAATTGCAGGCAGATTATTATTGCTGTGCTGCTCATCAGTACCCTTCATACGCACCTGTCCATCTAATCAGTTCACACCAACACCCCTGTTATTGATCATTTGAAGGGGGTATTACAAGTTAAACATTCAAAAAATGAGAACGCTACCAGTTCATTAGAGCCTGCCAGGATGATTTTCAGACAATCATTAAAATAATGGTATCATCAGGGGCCACAATTTCACCATGATGAGTTCACGCAGCAGCTGGAATGAACAGTGTCTCTGAAAAAGGCATAAATTGGCAGTTGTTGTACCGCGTTCATTACAGAACGTATTGCAAAATGTGACTATACTCATCAAACGATTGGTAATTAGAGAATTACCTTTATTATGATGGCTTTGATGACTTACATTTCAGAATTTGTCACTGTTCTTACACTGGAAAAGTGGAAAGGACAAAGGAAAATACTCATAACTCCTTCAAGCTTATTATACCAATTTGTAAACAGGCCTAGGAGTGGTGAATAGGCCAATAACCACAACACTGCAGTAAATTTATGATTGCCAATTTGTTCAGTTCATGACCGTCATCACCCGAAGTGATGGGTCAGCCCTACTTGCAACTCTGGAATAGTGTTAAACCACCAAGATATTAAATGGTGTCTTCCCCTCAAACTACAGGTGTAAAGAAAGGCACTGTCCCCAACATAAAGGGGGGTATTAAACAAAATTTCCAGTGGAGAAACCACCCTCTCAAAATGATGTGGTAAACCAAATTGGAGGGTTATATATCCATACTGTCACACATGTAGGTCTAATTTCACACTAGAAGTGGGGCTGTGTACATCAGAACCTTGACATTTGTTATTTCACACCAGACACATACCCGTCAGGAGGCAAACATGGTTTCTGTTTGGTTTGTATATCTTCCCATGATGGGTTTACACTATCTACAAATGTCTTGTGAGGTGCCTAAATTCTGCTCTAGACTAAATTTCAGTAATGCTTTTAAATGAACGGTTAACCGTTTACAAAAGATCAACAATAAAAACCTGACTTGCTGCACTGACTGTTGCTGTAGATATACACTCTATATAGCTACTATATCTACAACAGCTACTACTATAGCTGTATACGTCTAATCCAGATTGCACATTCAGTAAGAATACTCAATTCTGCACTGTTCCTGACTAGAGACTGCTAGAATGCCAGACATGACATCAAAAATAGGTCCAAAATGGAATTTTGTGCTACATGTGCATAGTACTGCCATTGTGGCACATATATATGACAGTGTGAAAGGCTATAATGATTAATACTGGACTGTATTGTATGCAGCATTTCATACTGCATGGTTACAGCTTTTGGTGTGAAATAAGCTTTAACTGTTGAGGCCAAAAGCAACTCTATGCCCCTTTCAGTCTCCTTAATTTCTCTGTGTTATTGCTGTATTGAGTTTGATAAACAGACACTATGATCTAACAAAGATGAAATCTGTTAATATTGATGAAACAAATAAAGAAAGTGTCCCCAAAGTGACCCCAATTCCATCATGAATGTGCTTGCATGCTGAAAAACTACAGCAGCACATACAGTAAAGGCTCTCACACTACACACAAAGTTCCACATGCTGGCAATTTCACATGCTGGTCCATTGTAATGTACTCACTGTGGACATGCACATGGACAGACTATTTTATGTAGATTTTAATGAGTTTAAGTGGGCAAAATCAAAAACTCTGCATGTTCTGCTGCTACGATGCTAAACACAAGCCTATAGAGCAGAGTTCTTACACATCCATCTCACTACAGGAATAAATTATGTAATAAAAGCCGAATCAAAACTCCTCAAAACTTCTTTTCTTGTGAGCTGTGTTGTATTAATGCCACTCTCTGTACCTACACTAATTAGCCCTCCAGTATATTTCCTTTATATTTTAAGGGGTGTGATGATGAGATGATTGACAGCTTAATTGAGCTGATTGGCAGCTAATTCTGATGGTTTTACATGTGCAGGTATTCTCCACATGGCTCATCACAGTAACTAATGATGAAAATGCAGCTCAGCTTTATTTCTTTGACTCTGTTAATCATGTTTAATCTTCATTTTGACGTCTCTGAACAGAAGTGAAAACAGAAGTTTTGTTCAGCAGTAAGTTGTACTAACAGACCCTCAAAAGGGGCATCACCGCAACAGTGGGGGGCAGAGTTCGGGCAGTAGCACTGCCTCAAATATTGCCTTTATTGTGCATACTCTAGTTGCAATGTGCATCTAATGTGCAAGTTTAAGCAACATGGTGGTGTTAATTTTGTCAATTTTTTGCTCCAAAACATCATAATTGGAGTAAACAGAACCATGCTGCCCAGTTTGTATATACAGTCTATGAGTTTTATTCATTCTTATAGCACACAGTAACTCAGACGGTGTCCAAACATGATTTAGGTGACTACTGAGTTGTAGTGTTTGGGGCAGCTGTGGACTCGAGGTTAGGAAACCGGCCTTGTGAATGGAAGGCTGCCAGTTTCATCCCCACGACTGAAGTGACCCTGAGCAAGGCACCTAAACTCTAACAGCCCTCCAGACTGCCCACTGCTCCAGGCAAGTGTGCCTAGTGTGTGTATTCACTAGTGTGTGTGTTTATGGATGGGTTAACCCTTCTGGAGTCGGCAATCCCGCAGGAGGCATATTAGCAAGATTACACAAAAACACTTACATAACTCTGCAAGATACTATCCTAGAAACAAAACTAAACATACCCTGGAAACATTAAAGGGTCTATTTTTAAATATGTATAACTTGAATCAAATATATTTTTTATATATTCATGAGAGGAGCTTAAATAAGCAGAGACACATTTTTCAGAGCGAGTTAGACAGCTGCACTGTTTTTCCCACAAAACGACACGAGCTGTCATTCATATGATAATGACATGGTATTCCAGACATTCCATTGGTGGATTATCGGCCATGGAATGTGTGGAATGTGAACCTGAACAAAGATCTCTCACTTGAGTGTTCACATGTATCTCATGAATATTCAATGTAGTGTTAGTGGCTGAGCAAAACAGAGTGTCACCTCACATTAGTTAAGCTTTAGAAATGAAACCACATACAATGTCTAAAAGCTGTAATGATCAGTGCGTAGCCAACACCTCTGTTTATTCTTCAGTTCTGTTCTGACTCTGTTGTTGCGGAGTTTGTGCTGAACAAAAGCCATGTGTAACACTTCGGGGAAAAATAATTTTAGATTGATGTAATTTGTAAAAAATCAATCCATGTCAGACTACATCAGAGTGTCACCCTCAGACTCCACAGGGTTAAAGGCAGAGGTCAAACTCCTCTTTGTGCAAGCATATTGGTCAATGAGTGTGCACGTTCATTTCCATGTCTTGGCTGATCTCCTTCCGCTGAGGTAAGAAGAAAATTGTGTAAATATGGTCTCTTACTGAAAAAATCCTTTAAAATGTACTACTCAAAGGTCAACCCTAACTAGAGCATATCACTGTTTCTTCGTTCTCAGACACATCTCAAAAAAGCTGGTCTGTAACCAAAGGCTATTTTAACTCCAGACTAATGTGCTTTTCTCATGTGGGTACCACTTTCAGCCTTGCTGATATCTAATGAGATAATGTGTAGTAAAGAGTTCAACAAAAACCGAAGCTGTTGCTGACCTTGAGCAGGCTCACTGATTGACTCAGATGCCTGGGGGTGGGGTGGGTGAGGCAGCCCCCATCGTGGGAAGCACCAGGAGAGCCCACCAGTGGCAAAGGGGGAGAGCATGATGTTAATGAGAAAAATGCTAATCGGAGCAAGGCGTACTGCACTAGGTCTCCCTGATGAGGGATGAAGAAGAACAGAAAAGGCTGCACTGTCTTTAGGGTACAGAGAGGGAAAAAAAAGAGAAAAGAGGAGGAAGTGAGGATCTAACAGAAGAGAAGGAAAGCGTGGGGGTGGGGTCAAAAGGAAAGAATGCAGAGCTCTGTAGGAGGTCTGCAAAAGGAGATAAGTAGCCTGTCAGAGTGTTAAGGTTGGATGTTTGATGGTTTTGTTAAGGCTTGATGTTTAAAGGGTTTGTTAAGGTTTGGTGTGAGAATGAATAAGTTTGATAGATGTGATCTGAGTGTTTTGGGTTTTAAATTTGGTCTGTTAATGGTGTGATGTTTGGTCTAGTAGTGTTTAAGACTTCATTTTTGTTCTGTTAGAGTGTTTAGGATTTGGTTTTTGCCCCATTACACTGTGTAAGAGGGCAGAGTCAAGCATCAAGTGTAAAAATAACACAAAAACAACCCCAAAAAAACAAAAAATAAGTTATAAGTTGCAGCCGGGGAGAAATGGGTGTAGCAGTGGCAGAAAGCATTGCACACACACACTTCCGCCGCACCCAGGCAATGTGAAACAACTATGTTTAGTTCAAACATAAAATAAAGGAGCTCAGGCGCAAGTGCACACAGAGGGGTAAGGCCTTAAGGGGCCTCTGCACCGCACAAGGATGGATGTGGGGGATTTGCCTAATCCCCCCCCCCCCAGCCCACCCCCCAATATACTGCAGCCGTAAAATGGGAGGAGAGACCACCGTACCACACCACGGCAATGAAACCGGACCTTAGTCCCACCGGCTTGTGTGTTAACCTGTGAGACATCCTCCCAAGGCCAATGAAACCCCCTGGAATCACCATGAAGATAAAAAGACAAAAACGTCCCTACCTCCATAAGAGAGAAGAGAGCAGGGACTGGAAAATGGAGGACCAGAGGACATGAATAGGGGTGAGCTAACCCCTACAAAGCCTGTCTGCAGATCAGGAACTGATGGCAGTATGATTAATGACAACCAATGGCTCTGTGCCGTGCTCTAGTGACGGAGCCTTATTTAAAGCAGGGAGCACAGCTGATTGTAATGAACTGCTGCTGGCTGAAACCAGTAAGGGGAGAAAGGCTCATCCCCAGGACCCAATCACTGCACTGGAAGGAAGAGAGACCTTACAGGTCCACATAAAATACAGTGGAGGTGGTGGCAGGGCAGATGGAACTGCCACACAACACAGAGGGGGGTAGCCAGCAGTACCAACCGCTGCATAGCAAGAGTGGTGCCCTGTACAGGCCCAATCATCACTTGGAGAAACCACTGTCCTGCTGGTCCAATTGCCACTCCACAGGGGCAGTCCTAGCTGGGCACCTTGTCCCAGCCATGTGGCAAACCCTTGCAGTTACACCTCTTCAGGCTTGACACGTGGTCGGTAAGGCTGTTTAGGGTTTGGTATTTGGTCTGTTAGAGTGTAGAATGAATGATGTTTGGTCTGTTGCAGTGTTTGAGTTTTACTATTTGGCCTGTTGCACTTTATTATGGTTGGGTATTTGGTCTATTACAGGGCAGAAAGCTTGATGTATTGAGTCATTAAAGTGTTTAGGATGTGGTATGTGACCTGTTACACTGCTTACGGCTTCATGTTTGGTCTGTTAGAGTGTCAGTAGTTTGGTTTTTGGTCTGTTTATGCAAGGTAAAGGTCTGGTAAAGATCTAAAGGCATGTAAATACCTTTAGACACTATTTTGATGCTTTGATCTGTTCAATATAAGCATGGTATAAGAAACTCCAGCATTTACATTTTGTTATAAGAGTTCAACCAAATTAAATAAGCAACAAATAAACCATTAATTTTAATCACCACATAGAGTAGCTGAAATTAATCAGATAGCTTTCCAGAAACCATGTAAACTTAAGTTATATATCAGTCTTTTTGGCTTAAATACACCTGAACGACTTGACTTGGGTGTATTTATTAAGCCAAAAAGACTGATATAAATCCAGTTGTTTTGTTATACTCACAGACGCTGTAGGCCAGTGTAGAGCTCCATGTCAACATCCCTTAGAATCTGCAGTCCCGTCCAGTTCTCTATATGTCTGCAAAAGAAACACGGAAAAAGAATAAAACCCGACTCCATCGCCACCTATTTATTCAACTAGAGGATAGGTATTTTTGTGCAAGTTCTATCAGAGCTCACTGCAGTTATCCAATTCAAGGTCCGGGGAGTTTTGAATAATGTACCAAAAAATTCTGCGCGAGCACCTGTGAAATGTTTACAGAAAAGTAAGCAACAGTTCTGAGCAGCTGCAATGCTTTCTGGGTGAATTAGATGACCCGAGGGCCTGATTGCTTACAAACCACGGAGTGAAGGTAATTAGAGAAAAAATAAATGTCTCTTTCAGCCCAAACCTTACAAAGTAAGGTCAAACTCAAATATAAGTAGCAAAGACAAAACAGTGACCATGTGATCTTGAGGCAGTAATAAGACTGCTCGTTTTTATTCTGAGAAGCACAGGTTGGCAGAATGATGATATGCAATGGTTATTGTCATCAATTCAGACACAGTACGCTTTTCTATTGATTGTATCATCATCAGTACAATGAACAACTGCATAAATCATAAAACGCCAGATTAAGACCAATTATATAGAGGCAGTAAACAGCAACAACAACCCCTGTACAGCCAGTATAAACTAACAAGTAGCAGCTTCAACCTCGTCCTATTATTCTATTCTCTTATTTTATTTATTTTTACCAATGTTTTTTCTTCCTGTTCCTTCTTAAATAATTTATTCTTTCCTTTCTAAAAATACTGCATTCATATTTGATAAGCTTTTTAAATGTGACTTACTGTATTATTTGGTTCATTTTCTCTCTTATAACTTCACATATGGTGATATATATCATGGAGGGTAATAAAAATGCTTTTAAGTATCCTCATGCTATATTTTAGCCTAAGGGTGCACAGCTATTTACAACTATTTACAACTAAACTGTCTAATGGCTGGTGTTTTTATGTCTTCAATGCCTTTACTGTGGGCTTACTGAGAAGTGAATACACTAGAACATTCCAGCCCTGGCTCTTTCAGAGGCAAACTTTTAAAATCCCTAAAATAAAAACAAGCCTATTTAAAGAACTTGAGTGCAACAAGTGCATAAATGGAAAGCGAATGGCTGTTTAACACATTAGCCAGTCTACATGAGTGCAGTTACCCCATCCATCGTATCCGTTTAATCCAGGTCAGGGTCGCGGTGAATCCTCTACCCCTGCACCGGGCACAGGGCAGGGCATTACACTATCTTAGATAAACCCAGAACAGCGTGCCAATCCATCGCTAGGCACACACATACAAATGTGCAATTATTAAATGTATAAAGAAAAATTGCTTGGTGGCATGTGCTGAGAAAAAAATACACTAATTCTGATCTTGGCGACTTCTGATGGCTGTTACCCTTAAACCCGTGAAGTAGATCTGCACGAACATCTAAAAACAACCCACAAGGCCAAATTCAACATCACTGAATGTGAAGCAGCTTGACGTCCTATCAGGCTTTCTGCTATCAGCTAAAACAAACCTGGACAGCAGTGAAAGATGTTTCTACAGAGAAATCAGACACGGTGCTGACAGACCAGAACCACAAGCCTAAGAGAATAAAAACACAGTCACACATGCATGCACGTGCACGCCTGCACTCGTACTCTCCCTGCAGACCCAACCAGGCCCTGAAAGCAGAGTCCAGCACAGTAGATCTGGTAGATTTAATGTTTCTGTTTACAGCCGGGGAGAGGGTGACACTTTACAAATGAGCTGCGCTGCGGTTAATGTAATGCAGGGGAGGCCGCAGTGCTTTACTGGCCCTTGGTTTCAGACAGCATCCTTAGGCCTGTAATTTCCCTCAAAAGCCTCGACAGCGGGCTCTCTCCAACGTGAGCTCAGCATTACACTAAGCTGCTGCCTGCCCTAGACCAAATTGCAGTCGATTGCCAGGCCCTTATATCCACACACCTGTGGACTACGGGGCTCATTTCAGGAGATTTCTGTTGGCTTTTCAGTTCTTTTCAATCACGATGCAGAGATATCATGATAAACATTTGACTTCCTTAAAATGAGACCATTATGAGCTTAGCTTAGTGTGGGAGCACCCTGTTAAAGACGCTGCAGTGTTCCTAAAGCTTAGCATAACCTCAACATTGAGGCATAAAACATGATCTTGCCTAGAATACGATTCAAGTAAAACAAAAGCAGTCAAAGGACCTGTCCAGACGCAAAAGCCCAGGATGTGTGAAACGGGAGCACTAAATCACCCCGATCAGATTCAAAGCCTCATCTCTTCCTCCATCTCAGCATGTGCTGAAGAGCCACTCACGGCGTATGCTAAGCTTTACGGCTGCTTTTTTCCTCCATAATCTCCACTCAGGTCCTTCCATTGTTTCCAATATCCGTGCCCGCGCATGATTAACGACTTTGTTTAAATGATCCACGGCTCAGGTACATGTGGCTTGATGGGAGAATGTTTAATAAAAACACACTGTCTCAGGAGCGCTCTCCAGGCATTGATCTATGTTCTTTTCTTTTCGAAGCCCCGGCATTGTGCGCTGCTTTTCTTTTCCTTTTCCCGAGCGAAAGGGAAATAGCCGGATGCTTTGAGGACATGGTGAACGCTGTTTGGAAACGTCAGAGTCACTCAGCTGATGGGTACTGTGAAGCATTGGAAGTCTTTCCTTTTAGTTCCGCTACTATGATAAGAGCGCAGGCTTTGAAGTGCACGACGATGACGCTGGTCAATACACAATGGACACAACTCTGAAAAAGTTCTCCAAAAGACAGGATTCTGCACCTGTTCCTGATACCACGCTTTACAATTCTGAAAGGTTTTTAACACATTTTCTCCACGATTTCTTCAAAGCTAGCTGTGGTCACTTCCCATAAAGGAAGAATCTCCTTCGGCTCAAATGTGAAACAGCCCAGAGGGACCAAATAAACCAAAAAGATCTCAGGCTGAAACAATTCCGCAAAAAACGCGAGGAACTCAATTCATTATCGAGGCTTTGATTAATCCATAGAGTTAAGATTCTGCATTTCAGCTGCGACATTGCAACTGTCACACAATGCACTTACAGTGAAAATAATAAGTATTTGAACACTCTGGGAATTTGCAAGTTCTCCCACTTAGAAATCATGGAGGGATCTGAAATGTTCATCTTAGGTGCATGTCCACTGTGAGAGACAT
>BRDA01068295.1:0-20880 GCA_036984385.1 Crenuchus spilurus
ATCTTTCTCCTTAGGGATAAGGATACCAGTGCCCTAGCTGCCCTAGCATGTTCCTTCTTTCTCATCCTTTTTCTCAAGTTCTCTTGATTAGAAATGGTTCACAAACTCGATGACCCCCCCCCGGTCATCATAACAAAAACCACTGTAAACTGAAAAAAGTAACTTTTCTAAATTACAAAAAGTCACTTTTGTTTTGTAAATTGTAAAAGGTCATGTTTAAGCAAACATTTAATAATTTTTGTAAATTATTAAAAGTTACTTTTGCAAATTATAAAAAGTTACTTTTGTTTTGGAAATTGTCACTTTTGTATATTATTAAAAATTACTCTTGTTAATTATAAAAAGTCACTTTTGTTTTGTAAATTATTTAAAGTCACTGATGTTCTGTAAATTATAAAAAGTCACCGTTGTTTTTTAAATTATAAAATGTTATTTTTTAATTATTAAAAAGTAACTTTTGTTTTGCAAAATTTAAAAGTCACTGTTGGAAATCTCCTACCATCCTTACAGCAAACGAGGAAGTGATGCAAGAGCCAGCGCGGCTTGTAAATATATATAGACGAGTCATCGTTGTCACGTGACGCACCGCGCGGGAGAATAGATTCTGAGGAGAAGCGGTGAGTGTGATTATATGTATTTTGATTTCTCTGTAATTTAGTGATTTTGTCAGTTTGACCCACAGATAAGTCCGGTCAGATGCAGAGGCACATCGTTTACACATCAGAACAGCGCGGTTTAATGTGGATTCCGCTGTTAATAATGTCAGAAATGTGCTGTTAGAATAGTGCTGTGTGTTAGTGGTTGAGGCTAACGAGCTAAAGCTAACAACCTTTACACAGCTGACTCTGTATAATGCAGACTTTACGCAGCTGACTCTGTATAATGCAGACTTTACGCAGCTGACTCTGTATAATGCAGACTTTACGCAGCTAACCCTGTATAATGCAGACTTTTGCATTATATGAATTGACGCCTGAATTTATGTAGCTGTATATGAAAAAAATGTTTCATGTGTGTTTTTGCCTTTAAGTAGGTGGTAAATATTGTTGAGATTTATTTATTTCACTTTTGCGCAAAAAATAAATAGAAATTTTTGTATGTTGCAAATTTGCGACAACAGGCAATATGGTCTATTTGGGGTAAATTTAGTATGTTGCTAATTTGCTACAGCAGGCATAATGGTCCACACTAAGATAACAATAACAGAGTAATATAACAGTGAAAACTGTTTTATTTATTCACCCAATAGCAGGCATTCAATAATAAATATTACCACCAACACCAATTATTGTCACCAACACAATACACACAAATATTACAGGAAACATTGCATTAATTTGAATTCTAGATTCATTTGAATTGTAAATAAGTTTTGAAATGTACAGTATGTTACTGAACCTAAAAGAATGATTGGGAATGCACAGAAAAACTTCACAAACAATGCAACAATAACAATGTTGACTCATAAAGTTACTCAACTTTTTAACTTTATGGAACAGGGGCTGACACACACACAGGCACAACAATGTAAACAAACTATGCAACAATGTCTTTCTTATTCGTGGAATGCACAGAAGCAGTTTTTGGTCTTAGTTAGGCACAGGTGAACGTCACATTTTGTGCACTTAATGCTTGTGTGGCCCGTGCACTTTGGAAATTTGCAGCGTTGCCACACTGTCAATTTGCGGCCAGTGACCCACTCCATCAGCACGGACATCTTGTGTGGGAATAGCCTTAGTTGGTCCCCTGCGCTGCTTCTTCTGGAACTCTCGCTCCATGTCTGATGACGGCCGCCCCCTCTTTGGCCGTCAGATCTTTGCCTTGCATGCAAATGCTAGATGATGCTAGGACATTGCACAGACACTTTCCTCTTTTCCTTTCTGTCCCACCTTTCTGTGAAGGACACAGGCTGGGCACTTGCAAAGGTGCTGGCAACAATCACCCCTCTGTTGTCAACTCATTTGACAGCCCTAACCTCCACACTGTCAATAACAGCCTGTTGCTCCTCAAATGTCCCTCTTCCCTTCTTTTTGAGTGTTTCGTCTTTGCTGAAACTGCAGTCTCGCAGGCGATTTTGCCGAACAGTGCCGAGGGCTGGTATCCTTCTCTTTTGTGCACAACCTACCTTATATACACCCCAGGATCAAATTTTCCAGCCTCCTACCGATAGCTAGAAGTAACAGAGTAATCCTCGCGCGTAAACAGGAAATAAATCCGCCACTTTGCGATCCCACTAGAAACAAGTGCTTGTCAATGGTTCCTAGGTCCGTAGCGAATATGCACTAACAGGCATTGGGGGAATGCAGGCGCTATCTTGGCTGGTTGATTGAATCAAACGGTTAGTCGCATATTTGCAACAACAGGCGTTAAGGGGATATACATACATACCCTCACATTTCTGCAGATATTTAAGTATATCTTTTCATGGGACAACACTGACAAAATGACAGTTTGACGCGATGAAAAGTAGTCTGTGTGCAGCTTATATAACAGTGTAAATTTATTCTTCCCTCAAAATAACTCAATATACAGCCATTAATGTCTAAACCACCGGCAATATATATAATGTCCCATTAATAGACTGAGAAATGTATATTGTTAGTTAAACAGTAACTTTACTTTGTTTAGGACGATTTGGTCATATCCCTTGTTCTCTTGAGTGGTGTTACGTCAGACTCCGATCTGAGTTGCAGCTTGCTAACGTACTTAAAGGGAACTTGCTTTAAATTCACGTAATGCCAGGGAAATGTAGATGCAATGATGTCTGGCTTCCCATTGACAAATATAAGGCTTTTGGGTTGAGAAAGACCAGGACATGCAAAATGTGCACTGTGTAGAAAAACTTTCGACATTTTGAATATGGAAAAGGCAGCGCTAACTAGCCATACTAAAGGTGCTAAACACCAGTCTGCGGCTGCGTGTAACCTCAACTGTTAACGCCATCACTGACTTCTACACCCTGATGACTGCCACTGCTACCTGCAGTGCTTCTCAGCTACCATGAAACAAGGAACCATTTCAAATGCAGTGTCCAAGAACAAAACTTTAACTGCAAAGGTACTGTGTGCGCTGATTAATTCTCACTCTTCCTACAAGTCATGTGAAAACACAAGCCATCTTTTCCCGACAATGATCCCTAGATTTTGAAAAGTCATGGAAATTTATTGATAAAATGTATGAACCCTAATATTTGGTGGAACACGTCTTCCACTGTTAACTGATTATTATTATTATTATTATTATTATTTATTTTTAGCTGATTTTCTCTCAAAAGTATTTGTGTCCAATTAACCCGTCCCTTTTATCAACTCTCCCTATCACTATCACTTGCAAACTCCCTGACTCTCTTGGGAGGGGGCAGATGAGCAGAGTTCTCCTCCGATACCAGTGACGTCAAGCCCCCTTTTTTCCCAAACTGCTGGCAATGCATCACCACTGGGCAGCTAGTGTGCTCGGAGGAAACTCCAGATCCCCTATTTTGATGGATCACCCAACAGATGCCCGAGTCAGTCAACGTTGTTTTAAGTGCTAGGAAGAGTGCGCCATCTTGCCCACCTGAAGAGCTTGCACAGCCAGTTCTGCTCGTCGAGGCCCAGGCTGCCGATGGCAAGCAGCATAGCTGTTGTCTTTATGTAAAACAGCTCAACTTTGTTTCCTGGCTTGTAAATTGTCCATCTTTTTCTTGATCACATTGCAGAAGTTTTCCATGCCTCTAGAGTTAGGACTGAATATTTGTAGTGGTCTCTTAATTTTTTCCAGAGATGTACCAGTTATGTACAGTTAAATTTGCAATAAAACTATTGTTAAGTGTCTGATAAATTAGAGATTGTACTATTGTAGTCTAGTGTTAACTTAATCTTATTACTTCATCTTGGTGCGATACCTCATCAGTTTCAGTAACTTCCGTGCTTATTATTATGACTCTTTTTTGCGATATAATATTTAGATCACGCATTCATTTTGTAGATTTAGATATTTTTTTCTCTTTGATACCTATATTCACTCATGGCCACATGAAATTTAACCTATGATCTTGAAATATTCATTCTTGGCCTCAGTTTGATCATTTACTTTGCTTTATATATTGTCTTAACATTTAAATTGTGTTGAAATTGATATAATGTGTAACTTTGTTTAATGTATGTATGTATGTATGTATGTAATGTGCTCCAGGTTATTAAAATGGCTATGAGAAGTGAAAGCAGAGTGGAGGTGGAGACAGAAGTAGAAGAGGAGGAAAGTTTTGGACCACAGCCACTGAACCGTCTGGAGGTACATCTGGAGCAGTAGGTTTTACTCACTTGTAGATGGGGTTTGCGATATAACGATATCATATCGTGAAGGATTATAATGTGTTCACAATATGCCAGCATGGAGATCATTGGATCTTGTTACAGTGCACATTATATCCACTGCAGTTCTGTGCACATGACATCCCAAGTCTCCCGCATATTATATGACATACATAGCTGTTCCCTGATGCCTGCAAGTCCGATACAATTTCCCAGAATCTAGAAGAAGCAACCAAGACCAAACGCGCGCACAGTCGACACAGATTTTTTTTTCCTGATCACGTGTGGGACGGAGAGGCAGAGAAAGACTGTACTTATTGTAGTAGCCTACCTTGTGGTAATGCGTTTCCCTAGTGTGCATAATTAAGCTCATGCAAAACAGGGATGGTTCTGATTGGCCTGGTCTCTGCAGTCTGTCAGTCTACCAATCAGTTTTTAGTGTGGCAGTTTTGTTTTTTTTTGTTTTTTGTTTTTTTTTCCCCCTCTTCTTCCCCTCCCTTTTCCTCTCTTCTGGGTGGCATGCATTCATTGAGTGATAGAAGAAGGGTCATGGCAGAGGCAGGGCCTTCCAGAAAGAGAAAATGCCACACTCATTTCACCTGTGACTACTCGAAAGTGTACCCGTGTTGGATAAAAGTGAAAAACAATTAGTCTTGCTAACTACTGTTTGCCGTAGTGATTTCAGCGTTGCTCATGGCGGGCTAAATTATTGAACATATGTGCCAAAACTGCTGCTAAGGAGCTCTGTCACCTGAATAATTGCTAATTGACGACATCTACTACTTTAAGTTCAGAAACAAGAGAGGAACTGAAGCAGCTTCAGGACTTCTGTAATAGCTCGGCAGCAAGTACAGCAACACTGTCCCACACATTGGCTCTTTCTGGAAGAAAGGTTTAGACCAGGGGTAGGCAACTCCAGTCCTGGAGTGCCAGTGTCCAGCACAGTTTGGTGATGTCACTGCTCTGACACTATAATTAAACATGCTAATTGCCCGCTGAGTTGAATCAGGTGTGTTTGATCAGGTAGATCAACAAACTGCAGGAAACCGGCACTCCAGGACTGGAGTTGCCTACCCCTGGTTTAGACCATCTCCTAAACCAGTAGCCAGCCTTTACTTGTTATTTTGAGTCTCATAGTGGAAAATAAGAAGTCTAAGGATATTAAAAAGCGGCTGGCAGACAATACAATGAAGCTGTATGCTTGTTTTCTTCACATTACCACTCAGTGCTTTGACACATTAATCTAAAGAGATGCTTCATATGAGAAGACGAGTAAAGGATGGAAAAAGGTAACGGAAACAATAACATTTTATCTGGCAAAGGATATAGTTCCTATCAAAACAATGGAAAACTTAGATTACAATAAGAGTTAAAATGATTTTTAACTGTTCAAACTGTTTCTAAAAATGCCAAGGCTACTCGCTTTTTCTTATTGATCATTGGATGTTAATGACATACTGAGTGCTGCCTCAGAAAACTAAATGAAGTGAATAAACTTCTTCTGCTGAGGATCTATGTTTTTAATAACATATGTGATATGCTAGCTGTTAAGCAGAATCACTTAACTGATTGGTGCTTACTAGGGGTGTAAAAAATAACCGATTTGAATTGGAAGACCGATTTTGACTTAAACGATGTGAGTGCATCAGTACATGGACCCCTGAATCGGTCTATTTGTAAAGTGAACCGGCCGATGGCCCGATTCAAGAGCTGTCAATCGGTTTCGTGTGCTTCTGCTGCGCTCTCTCTCTGGCCCTCCATCCCCCGGCCCCCTCCCCTCTCTCTCGCTCTCTCACTCATGAACTGTTGCGATACTCGTCACAGTTACTTTTGAAAGACAAACATATATACTGTACAAAGCTCCGCCGAGCATAAAATCAAAAGTTTGGAAGAAGTTTGGTCTTTAAATGAAGAACGGAGAACATTTGGTGAGACGACATGAGGAAAGGACATGGCGATGAGGACACTAGCACCGTTAGCCCAAAGACACGGCACGACAAACACAGAAAAACAGGACTTCTTCCAGCCAAAATAATAACGGCTTCAATAACCCGGTTCATTGTCAAAGACTTAAGACCATACTGTGTGGTGGAGAATGAGGGCTTTGGGGACTTGTTCAAAACATTGGAGCCCCGGTACCACATCCCAACGCGACAGTATTTTACTGTTTCTGAATTCACATGCCAAATGCAACTATACTCAGGGTTGCCAGGTCCAACAAAAAATATCCAGCCCAAAGTCAGTCTAAAACCAGCCCTTCAGAAGCTTAAACTAGCCCAAAATATATGCCTGTCACATGTTTGAAGCAAATGGCAAAACAACTATGAGTGTATGACTTAGTATTTTGTTTATTTATTATCAGTCCATCAAACCTTTTTCTTTATCCCAGTCCTTGCAATACCGCCTCCTGTATTTCCCCATATACCTGGCATATTAGCTAGTGACTGTTTTCTTTCACTTTTTCTTTGTCTGTCTGTCTCTCTCTCTCCCTCCCCTTTACAGGCTATCTTTCCTTATAGTGTTATATTCTCTTCGTTGTTGTTGTATTCAAACTTCCTTAGTGTCGACTTATACACGTCCGCCCGCCGTGTTGAAGTAATATCCAAGGCAACACCCACTTTTCATTTTTTTATGGCGGCCGCGCTTTTTTTTTTTTTTTTTTTTTAAAGTAGCAAAATAAAACGCACCACGCCACCCTTGAATTTTCACCCGCAACTGGATTTTCAAACAAGCCAAATTTGGTGTGAAAACCATGAACCTGGCAACTCTGATTTATGTAAAAATTGCACACAGATTAAAATCAGTATAAAAGTTGCTTTGGCCTAATTGGTCTGTTACTGTGTTTTTTCTTTAAGTACTATATTTTTAAATGGGAGATTGGTTTGGTTGTACTATTTAGTAACTTGCAAAATGGTATTAAAAACCAAGATGAAAAAGAATTGTGAGAAAATTATGATTGCGCTCCTCCTCCAAAAAAAAAAGTATTTGCATAATGATATTTTTGCCCCATCACCCACCCCTACTTGTAGATATATAATGCAATCTGACCTGCTTACAGGGCCTAAACAACCCTTCTAAACTCTCCAGAGATATACTGTGATTATACACTGTGGCCAATATATTACAAACATCACTTTTGTACATCGGTGGTCCTGGAGGCCCACTGTCCATCACATTTTAATGCCTTTCAAACTGATCCAACCATGCGTAAGAAAATATTCATACACTTGAGTATTGCAATATTATGTGTTTTATACTACGGTATACTGATTCTCAAACACAGTGGAGATTTTAAAATAAGTTACATTTGCTCAAAAGTTTAGTGCTTTAATTTCACTTTCTAAATGCTAGGCTGATTGCTTTTCTATGGACAGCCAACCAGTCTGGACTTAGTCCAGATTGCCAGTCCACCCCATTGTCCATGCACGCAAAGCAGCACAGTAATTATTGCACATTAATCATGTGGGCTTGTGGTTAAGGAACCAGCTTTGTGACTGTAA
Organism: Crenuchus spilurus; assembly: GCA_036984385.1. Lineage (NCBI taxonomy): Eukaryota > Metazoa > Chordata > Actinopteri > Characiformes > Crenuchidae > Crenuchus > Crenuchus spilurus. The sequence goes on from BRDA01068295.1 coordinate 7,793, forward strand.
AGTCACGGTTCAATCCTCTGAAACAACAGGACACAACTGAAGTTCCGTTAAACTAGGCATATGACCCTGTGGATGGGGCTGCCCACCACTCTGGGCACTAGTGCGTCTGTATATGTGTTGGGTTGATGACAAAGGTCAGTGTTTTCTGTGTGTCTAGTCAGATGTTAAATTCAGCCAAAGAAGATCCTCTGTATGTCACAACTTTTGTAATAGATGTTTTACCTTGTAAGTAGTGAGACACATTCACGAATAAATAAATAAAGGCCGACTGTGAGGAAACCCTTGTATTTATTTCACTCTTGATCCTGTATAGACGTCTTGTTTCTCTGTGTTCCTGCAGCAGTGTGGTATCAGTGCCAGTGACTTGAAGAAGCTGGAGGATGCTGGTTTTCATACCATTGAGGCCGTGGCATACGCTCCCAAAAAAGAGCTGCTCAACATCAAGGGCATCAGTGAGGCCAAAGCTGACAAGATCCTGGTGAGAAAACCCAGAGATAGCACCATGACTTTAGACCACTTGGACCCAAATTCTCTCTTTGCTAACCAAAGAACTAGTGATGTTGGTTGTATGATTTTTGTTTGTGTTGGCCCTTTTCTGTTGATTGTATTGCATAAAAAACATGATGAGTAACATAAGCAGTGTTGCTAATAATTAAACTAATTAATAATTACTTCTCTAAACTTCAGCATCCAGGATTGTCAGCTGGCTTACTCTGATAAACCAATCTTTGTTACTCAAAGGTTACTACAACATGAAAACTACACTTAGATATTTTAGAATAATATAGCGTTTTCACATAACTACTGATTTTTTTAACCTAACACCACTACTTAAAGAATAAACTCTTTTAGGTTCACTCTTTGGTTAACTAGCGATGTTTGTGGCCTTTCAGATACTCAAAATTATTCAAAATGCACATCACTAGTCCAGTTTCCCGAAAGCTTTGTAGAAAGCTGATTTTAACTGGTAGAGAGAGTGTTCAGTGTAATGCTCACTCTACCATGTAACAGTAATGTTCATAAGATGCTTTAGGGAAATCTAGCCCTGATTATTTGAGTGCTGTTATTTTTTTGTTCTTTGTTCGGCTGCAGGCAGAGGCTGCTAAACTGGTTCCGATGGGCTTTACCACAGCGACTGAGTTCCACCAGCGCAGAGCTGAGATCATCCAGATTTCTACGGGTTCCAAAGAGCTGGATAAGCTCCTGCAGGGTGAGATTCATTGACCTGATTGTCTTGTAGCAAACATTGAAAACTAACTTGGCACAAGTGGCGGCATAATAATGTATTCCCATCTTTTGTTTACATTCAGGATTGCATTTCAGCTGCAGGGTTGACTGATTATTATTAGTTTACATCAGATATTCACTAGTGTACAGTACTTTTCTGTCTGTCTCTGGTTATTTAGGTGGTATTGAGACCGGTTCCATTACAGAGATGTTTGGAGAGTTTCGTACAGGAAAGACTCAACTGTGCCACACGTTAGCAGTCACCTGTCAGCTGCCAATTGATCAAGGTGGAGGAGAAGGTAAAGCAATGTACATCGACACAGAGGGCACTTTCCGACCAGAAAGACTTCTGGCTGTCGCTGAGAGGTGAGGAAGCCTGAGGCTAGTGTGAAATTGGACACCGTTGATATGCTAGTGGATATCCAAAAAATTGAATGTGCTGAAAAAGTTGTTCTGTATTCATAATTTTAATTTGAAAACATGTATAGAATTTTTTATATATATATACTCATATATTTTTAATTCAGTACACATTAAGTGACATTTCAAACCTTTTTGCTTTAATGTTGGTACTGTTTGAAGAGTAATACTACTACTAATAATAATAATATTATATTGTACAAATTTGAGATTCTGATTTTCATGAGCTATAAGGCACACTGATCAACATTAAAACAAGGGCTGAGATGTCACTTTGTGTAATGAAGATAAAATGACAGTTTACAATTTTAAAGTTGAACATAATTGAACTTTTATTTGGATGTATCCAAAGGCAAAACTCTGAAGTATGCATTTGTAGATAATTGATGTTTGTGTGGCCTGTACTTAAATGCCATCTTTTCTATTATTTGAATGTTTAATTCAGTGGTTCTGTAATGTCATTGTTTAAATAAATGTAACACCATAATTCAAGTCACACAGCAGTTGTTTTGTGATAGAAATCAAAAGAATGATGATTTGCTTCATAGTGTCACTGATTTAAATAATTGCATCTTTGAAAACATTTATCTGCACGGGGTTGGTATCCAGATGTTAAACTCTAGAAGAGTCAGTTGATTGCAGATCAGCTTTACAATCAGCCAACACATTTACAGAAGAAGAAGGATGTGATGTCTCATTTTAAACTTCCTTCTTCAGATTTTTGTAAACATGGACCCACTCTATGGGCAAATATGGAGCTTCTCCTTTTTAAACATCTCATATTTACTTTACAGCCATCAGGGGCCACTACAGGAAGTCTGAGTGAAAAGCAAATGATACTAAAACACTCCCCACTCCACTAGCTAAAAATAGGAAATGGTATTGCCATTTGAAATATTAACTATAATTTCAATACACGTGACAATTTAGATTTTTTTCCTCTTTGTATCCAACTATATATATATATATATATATATATATATTAGAGAGAGTCAAAATGAATCAATCAAAACTTTATTTATATTGCAAAATGATCCACACTCTAGCTGTAGAATTGATTTGAATGAGTTTAAAGACAAAAATTCACTTCCAAATGTTCTGCTTTTCAACACACTTTGCCCGTCTGTCAGCAAGCTTTGGTATTCTGTCATTAAAACCTGTTTTTGGCTGAGGTTTGAGCAGTGACTACACCTCTTCATCAGACGAGAATCTCAGTCCTCTTATGGCTTCTTGCAGAAAACTGTCCGCATCTGTTTTAGCTGATGTTTTACTTTAAAACATTTTTTCTTGGTGGCTGATTGAGGGTGTTTCTGCTGTTTACTCTGACTCGTAGTGATGAATCCATGTCTTGTCACCAGTAAACTTTGAGATTCCTTGGAATGTCGCGCCAAAGTCAGTGTTACTTTCTCCAGGCTGTGCACATCATGTCTGAGTTTTTTTTTTTTTTTGTGGTCTGAGGGTGTCTGGTGCTGATATTTGTCAATCAGTGCGCACCTCTTTTTTTTTTTTTTTTTTTTTTTTTTTTTTTTTCTTTTCATGCAAACCATAGCGGTGACCATTTTTTGTTGCGCTGCAGTCATAAATGAACTGACTTAACATACTCAGACCTACACAGAGACCTAGTACAGAAAGCATTCAGAGATTGCAGCCAAAAGAATAATAGTTTTAATAACTGAAGTGTGGATAATTTTTGACCAAAAATCTGTTGTAATAAAATGATCTGTTAGCCCTACCTCTGTTTACTGTTTGGTGGCAATGTGTTGTTCTGGGTGCTTTTCCACAAAACTCTTTTTTTTCTCTTTTGTTTTCTTTGTTTAGCCAGGTAACCAAAAGTCAAACCTGTACATTGTGAAAAGAGCAACAGGGCACTGCAGTTGCTCAACCAGTCAGGCTTAAATGCCCGTTTGTTCCCATTGTTTATAAAGACAAATGTCAAGCAGTTCGATTTCTTAAAAAATAAAACTGTAGGTTTGTACTGCAGTATTTCAGCTGTTGAAGTAGAGGTTCACATAGGACCTGATGCTGATGTGAGGCTGGTTTGTATTGTAGACTTAAACTCTTCTCTGTTGTGTGTTTTAGGTATGGGCTGGTGGGCAGTGACGTTCTGGATAACGTGGCTTATGCTAGAGCCTTCAACACAGACCATCAAACACAGCTGCTGTATCAGGCTTCAGCTATGATGGCAGAGTCAAGGTACCACACACAGCACCTAAGCTAGGCATACACTGAAATTTCAGTCACCAGAGGGCCATTTTTGTATGAAACGTTTCTCAAATCCAAAGGGAGAAAATACATTCGTTGGAAATATAAATTAAATATGCCTACATTGAAGGTTAAGATTAACACTGAACTATGTGGAACCATGTCAGGTTCTACAATGAACACCAGACAAGCGATTTGTAATCACTGTTCATGTCCAGTTTAAAGAGGGAGTCAAATAAAATGTAAGTGGAGGAACTCTTCACAGTGGGGTGAAATATAGAAAATCAGTAATGAACAGTGTGTTATCTGTGTGCACACAACTCTCTTTTTGATGACGTTTCTCCTCCACTCTCAGGTATGCTCTGCTGATAGTGGACAGTGCTACAGCACTCTATAGAACCGATTATTCTGGAAGAGGAGAACTTTCGGCTCGACAATGTCACCTGGGACGGTTTCTCCGTATGCTGCTGCGTCTTGCTGACGAGGTATTACATACACACAGTGTCAATGATGTGTCCTGATACATCACTGTCACATTATGTGGGGTGATACAGTGAGCATGCACTACATTTACATCATCATAAGAGAAGAACTTTATTTAAAAACAGATAAACTTAAGATTTTTAGCTATTAAATAAAAAATATATTGAAATTATTCATATTCACTTTTGTTATCTGATGGATGCTACTTTGCAAACTGCAAGATCTCTGATTTGACATTTTTATATCTAGGTATTTGTTCATAAACCTTAACATTTATTAATTATTCAATTTGACCATTTGAATCTTACTAAAGTCTCTCTGTTGAAATTTATGCTGATCTTGAAATTTATGCTGATCTAGATATTAATGATTAGTTCTGCACTCTTGGGACCTGACTTTTATTTTGACATTTTTGTTCCAATTTTATGAAGGATCACATTTATATCATAGCATACTTACGGAAAACTCAATGTGCTAAACAATTACTTGCTTCTTAACTTGCAGCACTGTTATATAAAGTTTTAAATAGGAAGCTGATTTTTATTTATTTTTTATTTAGCTCATTAACATTCTGCTCAGGTAGCTCATTTGTCTCTATCTTCTTGAACAAAGTTTTGAACTTAACACATGATGTGCCATCTCTACCAATCAGTCGAGGTATGTTAGGCAAAAAACATCCACTAGAGGTCAGAAATGCAACATATTCTTGTCTGAATGTAAATCATCTGCTTCACAAGAAATAAACTGGATCAAATTCTGAATAAACATATAAACAGATGTGTGGTGTTTAAAAAGTGAACAAAGTTAACATCTTGTACTTTAAGTGTCATCTCGTTGTGCGTTTAAAGTGTGCATTTAAATAATGTGGGGCTTTTAAAACAAAACATTGCCTGTTTCTATTATTGCCCCCACCCAATAATAATAATAATTACATTTCTTCTTTCTTGGTGAGGGTGTTAAAGGGTTAAGAATGTTAAATGCTGGTTTGTTCCATTAAAGATGGAAAGAACTACAAACATCTACTGGGTGATGGATCTGTTTAATTTTATCTCGTGTTCAAATTTCAGCACATCCATGACCTACTTTTACAGCAAATCGTACAGATTGTAACATTTTATGTCCTTCTACTAATGTTTCTTAGAAACTTTTTGTCTGATTTTCTGCCTCTTGAGCTGAAAGTACTTTAACCTGGGCTGGATGTTTAAGAATGTCATTCTCTTTGTTTTTGTCTGTAGTTTGGTGTTGCTGTGGTCATCACAAATCAGGTTGTGGCTCAGGTAGATGGTGCAGCCATGTTCTCTGCAGATCCAAAGAAGCCCATTGGAGGGAACATCTTGGCACATGCCTCCACTACGAGGTGAGACTGAACTTTGTCCCAGCTGCTGTTTAGTGACTCTGGCCAGGTGGCAAAATGTAAAGGAGTATTTGATGGGTATGGTCAGTGTGTTTAGTACACTAAACACCTGTATACATCATGATAGTTCTTGAGTGTCACAGTATTATGTTTACTGATGCTGTAACAAGGTATGTATTTTTAATGAATAGTTTACAATGTAAAGATTGGTAGTTCATTTTGTGTTGGCAGTGTTGTAACCTGCAGCCATTAAGATTAGATTAGATAAGATTAAATAAGTAGTGCAAGGATGTAGCACAATATTAAGCTCCCCAGACAAAAAATGTATCAATGTTGTGTGTTTAAAGTGGTAGTAATTTCAAGCTCCTGCAGATGGAGCTGCATGAGGATGATCAGACTAACTGCAGGATGTGTAACAATATAGAAGAGGTGGTACAGTGTACTGAATGTTAATGATGGAGTGATTCGAAGGTCATAGTGTGAAAGAAGTTGTTAAATTTGCAGCTGTATGGAAGCATTCGGTCATACAGGTCTACCAGCAGTGGTAAAAATCAGAGTCTACAGGACATTCTCCTCAGAACTGTGACCGAAACTGATGAACAGGTATCGCTGGTGGGTTTCACAACTTGTGAATGAAAATCTCTTTACTTCCAGACAAGAATTATTTCTAGAAGACAGCAGAAGTCCTTCACAACCAGTTTGTGAAATAATTCTCCACAGAGACCTGCAGACCATCAACATAAAGAGCAGAGTGGAGCGAGAGACCTTCAGCCTTGTGTGCTCTCCAACACGGTTCTGATGAGAATGTCCTGTGGTCTGAGATTTTTACCACTGCTTGTAGACTGTATGACGTATGACTGTACGTTTCCATACATCTGCAAATTCAGCTACTTCCTTCACTCTGTGACCTTTTAGCACAATCACTCCTTTATCAACATCTGAGACATTCACTGCACTGTACCACCTCTTCTCAGTCTATACACCCTGCAGGTATTTATAGCCTGATCATCCTCATGCAGTGCCATCTGCAGGAGCCTGAAGTTACAAGCACCTTAAACATGCATGGACATATCATAACCTGACTGCTTATTAATACTCAGACATCATTTTTATGTTTTGTCTCTCTAAGGCTATATTTGAGAAAAGGAAGAGGAGAGACTAGAATCTGTAAAATCTACGACTCTCCTTGCTTACCTGAGGCGGAGGCCATGTTTGCCATCAATGCGGATGGAGTCGGAGATGCTAAAGACTGAAGACGAGACTAGCTCTGTGAATTCATAGTCTGTCTACTTTTGTATTTTCCTGACACTCTTAAGCAGAATCAGCTTCCAAGTTGTGCGTCAGCTGCTCCTGATTTGGGCCCAATTTGCCAAAAGCTTAAAAAAAACATCCAATTGGTAGAGAGTATTGATTGCACTGCTTGCTCTACCATCAAGCTATATTTGTGCTCAGATGTTTTTGGAAAATCCAGCCGATACTGTACGACTTGACGCTACCCATCCTGGTTTCTTCTGAGTGGATCTTCTGTTTGAATTGAGAGTTGAGAAAGTGTAGCTAATGTTATTTCACAATAATGTCTGTATAAAGCACCGGCTGTACATTTTATAAGCCTTTAAAGGAGTACTTTGCACAGAGATCATATTCACACAATTTACCAAAGATATAGTCACTCTGCTGACACTGCTAATACAAGCACACAATAGTCGCCTAAATAGCCCAGTTGCTTCATCACCAGAACTTCCACTCCAGATGTTAGTGGAGTTGTGACAGAACACAGTTCTGTGTTTGTGCACAGTTCTGGAGTTGTGGTTTAAAACACAGTCAGACTTGCTGAATAAAAGCTACAAGCAGCAGGGCTGGTAGAAGACTCAGTGGCACTGAAACTGACTCTACATCAGCACTTCTTGCTTCAAGATGGTCAACACAGCATTCTGCTACAAGGGTACTTATTGTTTATAGTCATACTGTGTCATACAGAAATGATTGGCAGTTTAGGTGACTATTGAATTCTATTGTTTCGTAGCAGCAATGGAAACAAAAACTAACCTGCAAATTAGTGGTTGACTGATTATTGGCCCTGCATGAATAACTGAAGTTTATATTTAGCATTTTTCTGATAATTGAAATTGACCCTTGAATTTTTTTTGTTGTCTACAAATATCTGCGCACACTTTTTTTAGTCTGGCCCAGTGTCCCACCTGACTGGTAGAAGTGTGGAGCACACGTGGGATAAATCTGTTTTTACAGCTGTCTAAAGCTCTTATTTTATGTTCTAATGTTAAATTACGAGCTGAAACACATCACCTTTATCCTAAATGAATATCAGTCCCTAATATTGGCTAATGGTGCTCTGATAAAACATCTGATATCTGAAGTGGAAAAATGGGGTGAATATGAATTCTGAATGAAGTACTTTTTTATTTGGGAGTAAGAGTCCTGATCCAGGATCCGTTTTTGTGCTGGTTCTGGCGAAGTGTTCTGTCTCAAATGTGTGATAAATGTTATTCAATATGTTGAAAAGGCTCCTTGTTCTGAGCAGCTTTTGACCATTGTATAAAGCTGTGCAGTTTGTTCCTTTTACTCCATCGAATGCATTTTTGCAAAACAGCAGTTCTGGAAAACAGCACCACCTGCAGACTGAGTACTGAGTGTGTATATAGAAAGATTTTCTTCTTTCTGTTCTTTTGATCTCATTATTATTATTATTATTATTATTAGCTTTGATATAATATGAAGCTTACTTCTGTATGTATTTGTATTCTGATATTTGAACTATGATTTCTGTACATAAAATATTCTGAATTAAACCTTTTTTTGTTCAGGACATCTTCATTAGAGCAGTAAAACGATGATCAAAATAACAATCAGTTCTTTTACTCACTTCTAACTCGACCTGGAGAATGACCATTTTCTATTCATGTACTAGTGCTTCTCCAAACAGGATATTTTGAAAGCTATTTTTTGTTCATAATGTAGTTTAAAAAGGTAACATGACATTCATTACATGTAAAGTCACATTTCATTTGTAATTTTAATACAAGGTCAGAAATTATCCACACTTGGGGCCCCGAGTGGCTCAGCAGGTTAAGACGCTGACACTATGACCAGAGGAGTTTGAATCCCATTAAGATTAAGATCAACCAATTTAGCCAATGTGATTTTTTTCACACAACGGAATTTGACCTACGCATTTAACCCATTCGTGCAGTGAAACACATACACACACACACACACTAGGCTGTGAGAATTTGTGCCCGAAGCGGTGGGCAGCCCTTATCCACCAGCGCCCGGGGAGCAGTTAGGGGGTTAGGTGCCTTGCTCAAGGGCACTTCAGTCATGTCCTGTCTGGGGATCGAACCAGCGACCTTCTGGTCACAAGACCAGGTCCTTACCACTAGGCTGCCCCCCAGTAATGTTAAGTAGAAAGTAAAACAGTAATGCTGTTTGCCATCAACAGCCGGGGCCCAAGAGAGCAAAAAATTGGTCGTGCTCTCTCTGGGCCGGTAGATGGCGCTCTCTCTCCCTTTCACATTGCAATGTCCGCTTGTGATATGATCAATGTTATTGTCATTCACAAGTAGGCAGTTATGGTGATAACTGTGTAAGCAGCATTCAAATACTTGCCTGTATGAAAAGGGGTTGTGAGTGATCTGTGTAAAAGCCCACAATGAGCAAGAGAGTCGGTATCAGGGTTGCCAGGTCCAACAAAAATATCCAGCCCAAAGTCAGTCTAAAACCCCCCTTCAGAAGCTTAAACTAGCCCAAAATATGTGTCACACGTTTGAAGCAAATGGCAAAACAACTATGAGTGTACAACTTAGTATTTTGTTTATCAGTCAATAATATGGTAACATTAGTGTTTATTAGTTCTTTTATAACAGTTTTATATCCAGTCAAGAACATTTAATAACATAATTAAGGAACTGTTTTTCACATTTGCAGTTGCAATATGCCTTTTCTCGTCATTAGGAACACTTTTAATCCATTCATATCAAAACTTTTTGTTTTTCCCAGACCTTGCAATACCCGTATTTCCCCTGTTTACCTGGCATTTTAGCTAGTGACTGTTTTCTCTTTACCTTCTATGTGTCTGTCTCTTTTTCTCTCTCTCTCCACTCTCCTGCCCCCTCTCCCCCCTCGTTCTCCTCGTTGCATTCATTCTTCCTTAGTGTCGTATTTGTACACGTTTGCTATGGCGTCAACGCTCATTGGCTAGAGGGACAGGATATTACGACATCACTTGCACTTCACTGCCGGATAAAGTTTTACGACGCGAATTGAATCATGAGTCATTTTGGTGAAAGGTGGAAACTGTTCCGCTTCACCACTTTTTTAAAGGAGTGTTTAATTGTTAGTGAAAAAAGAAATGTGCGTTTTATCGCGCTTTGCAGGGTTACTTACTAAAAGGTGAATTTACATCCACCGTGGGCAGCATGTGTGTTATAGTGATGTGTCGTTCGCATAAGAGCCGATGCTTGGTAGTGAATCAAAAGAGCCGACTCCCATTGAATGAGAGCCGGTTCCCAATTTCTCATTAGCTCTGCTAACAAACCCAATAAAATGTGCAGAACAGACAGAAGGAATCGCATCAGCCCATCCAAACTGAGGCGTCTGATTTTCTTGAATGCCAATGTGCACTAAAGGTTTATGTAGTGTTTCAACATTAAGAGTTTGGTTCTGCTGTTGATATTGTAGATTTGTTTGCAGGGTGTGTTTGTTTTTCCTGTGTTCCATTAAAAGTTTATTTAAAAATGTTAAATAAGGCCCTGAATGACTCAACGGGCAAAGACGCTACCACTATGGCCCAAGGATCATGAGTTTGAATCCTGGTCAAGCTGTTTGCCATCAACATCCCTATCACTTTCACGTTGCAATGTCCGCTGGCTCAGGCGTCTACTGACTGGTCCAATCAGACCTGGGGACCCTGTGTGCCTTCCTTCAGTCAGGGACATTGCAAAGTGATGGGGAGAGGCTTAACGGAGGGGATGGGCTAATTGGCTATTACTACATTGGGAAGGGGATAAAAAAAAAAGTTAAAAGTAAGAATGTTTTTAAACAGAACTAATGAAAATGAAGCAGTTATAAAGTTTATCATAAAAAGACTGAAGGCAAAAGGGTTTCTAAGCACACAAACCATTTATTTTTGCTTATTTAGATTTAAATATGAGGCTACAAATGATAACAAGCAAAGAGCCGTTTGGGAGCCGAAAGAGCCGGCTCTTCTTTGGGAGCCGAGCATAAAGAGCCGGCTCACTTAAGAGAGCCAAACTTCCCATCACTAGTGTGTTAATCAACAGCGGGGTTGCCAGGTCCCCAAAAATCTGCAGCCCGATGTTTAACATAAAGCACCCTATGCAACGTGACACCAGTCTAAAATCTAAAACGTCTGTGGTGTTATGGTTTTAACACCACAGTTATATGCTCAAAATAGCTGTTACTATAAGTGTTTTATTTTATCTTTTTATTTTTGACTGTGGTGTTCATAAGGAGTTTGAAAGCAGTGAACAACTAAGGGTGAGGAGTATTTGGATAGACTCACTAGTATTACATGACTGATTGGAATGGGATCTGAACATACAGATTTATAATAGAGAAAATCGGGTGTTTAAATGCAAAGAAAAGCAATTATGCAACAAAAATGGCCACCACGCACAGTTCAACAACCAACAGTGAAATGCTCATTAAAGCTTAAAACTCAAACATAACACAGGAATGCTGTCCAGGGCTGCTGCTGTTACATGCTGATTGTCAACTCTGCCCTTACTGTTCACTCTCCAAAAATGTGGTTTTGAGGTGTTAAAGCTAGGGTTGCCACCTTTCAGATTTTGAAATAAGGGACACCCCTGGCTGGGTTGGAGGGGGGGGGGGGTTGAGTGTATGTGTGTGTGGGGGGTTCCATTGCAGGTTGAGTGTGGCTTGAATGTTGCACCAATATAATAAAAGGTCTTACACTGTCAGAGAAACATTATAAAGGGGACTAAAATTGCCTTCGGAAGATGCTATTTTTTTTTAATCGAGCACCATTTTCAGGTGTATCTTAGCAATGCAGACAATGCTTTCATTGGTCATGACTCGCACCAGTGATGGGCTTTTATGGCTTGGTGTATTTAAAAGACCTCTTACAGCTCCCAAATCGAAAGACTTTTCTTCCTCTTCTTCTTCTTTTGGCTGCTTAGCTTAAGCTAGTAATAAAATAATGTCAATTCAACAGTGAATGAAAATAAATGTAGAAATTTAAAAACTGAAATCATATATTTTTTCTAAATTATATATTTATAGAGTTTTGCATTTTACAGAAAGACCAAAATGAAAAGAAAATAATTATATATATATGTATGTATGTATGTATGTGTCTGGCTGCAACATGGTCACATATTTCACTATCACAAAATGATCATGAATTAATAAAGGAATAGGGCAGAATAAAGTAAAATAAGTAAATTATGGTTACAATACAGGCAGTAGTACATGTATCATGCATAAAGAAAAATCACATATCCCCCAACACTTTCCATACTGATGACCATATTTCAGTGAATTTTTGTTGTCTGTTTTGGATTTCAAAAGTGAGCCAAATCATTTTTATGCATGGAAATGTAGAAATAGATTCCTTTTATAAATGTTTTTGTCTGTACAATTACTTGTGTGAAATTATTTATTTAGTCTTTTATATGTGCATTTATTTATTTAAACTTATGTCATTTTTGTCATATGCAGAGAGTTTTCATCCGAGAGAGTTTTTTTGTAGCTCTCTGTGTGCGCGTGCAACAATTCCGTGCGGCTTCAACAGAGGGGAAAACAAATCTGACTCCCAGAGACGAGTCGGCTCTGATCGCTCACTTCAAAGAGTCGACTCTAAGAGCCATTTCGTTCGCCAAAGACCCGTCACTCTCTCTCTCTCTCTCTCTCACACACACACATAAACACGATAGAGAGGCTGAGAGAGAGAGAGCAGATTCACACATATCGTTCTGTCTCAGTTCAACCTTATTTCACCCTCTTTGATAAAAATACGGAACAAAACGCGTCCCGTATCGGTTCAATACAGAAAGTGACTTTTAATGTACAAATACAGAACGATTCCGTATTTTACGGGACGGGTGGCAACCCTAGTTAAAGCTCCTCCCTGTAGTCCTGATCATGTTTAGTCCCCTGAGAGGAGCCATAAGGGGACAGAGGTTCATCTGATGACGAGGTGAATACAGTTCTGCATTCGTGGCTCACAGCTCAGCCAAAAATATTATAAAAGCAGGAGATTGTGGGAAAATTATCTATCCATCCATCCATTATCAACCGCTTTATCCGATGCCGGGTCGCGGAGGTAGCAGTCTGAGCAGGGAAACCCAAACCTCCCTCTCCCCAGACACCTCAGCCAGCTCCTCGGGTGGAACACAGAGACGTT
>BRDA01068301.1:0-23976 GCA_036984385.1 Crenuchus spilurus
AGAGAGAGAGAGAGAGAGAGAGAGACATTCCCTACTCTCAGGTGTCTGTATGGTTCTCATGGCCTTGTGAAAAGCTTATTTCATGGTCAGCAAATAGAGATAACAAATTCTCTCATATTTCATACGTTTTTCTCCCATCTGCATAAAAGGATAACAGCAAGGCATACTGTAGCACAGAGCTGTGAGATATCTGCTAAGTTGCTAAAAAATAATTCTCTGGTACATTTCAGTATGGTTCTGGTCCCAGAATTGAGATGTGGGGTGTCAGATGTACAGTATGTACAGCTGATGCATAGCTAACGGACAGTGAATTGGGACGTGGTCTGTACATACATACTCAATAGTACATACATTCTAACTTTGTGTCTTTAATCTTTAAAAAATCTTTAAAAAAATTGTGTATATGTATATTATTATTGTTATTATACATATATACAGCATATAATACACAAAGAACGAACCTCACAAGCTTGAACAGGACTTTTCCGGCTGGTATAATGACATTTTTCATCATTAGGCACAGTTGCATTTGTGCATAATGGTATGTGCCAGGGCTCTGGCATTGCAGATGTAAATATATATGTAGGAGTTTTTGTATGTGAATGAGTATCGGAGGCTAAGCTATGCAAATGAGCTCACAGCTCAGACGTATAGAGCATTTCATTGTGCATGCTTTTCCGTGACAGCAGAGCTAGGCTGTATGCATGGAAGTGTTATTACTCACGGCCTTGACAAAAACAATGATGAATCCTATGACGGCAATGGCAAGGAAAGTGATGCTTGTCTCAGATGCTGGGAACATGATAATGATGGTGGTGATGGTTATTGCTGCTACAATGCTGATAATAAATAATGACGGCATGTATGCTGTCACCTCGTTATATGATATCATGGGTACAGAAAGCTGCACCAAAAACATAGTTAATGTTGTATCAGAGACTAATTATGGCTCATGCATGCACTTTGTTTTCCTCAGAGAAGCTTAGAATAGGCCACTAGCCTCTGAGCCTGTTCTGGCTGTGTGGTTCTGGTTGGCTGTGGGGTTAGTATGCAAAGCCAGAAACACTCAGTCGATAGAGCCAGCAAGGTTAATTAATTTGTAAAGCATCGTGTGTTCAAACCAGGATGTCCTGACAGCCATATCTGTGGCGATATTGTTCTTGTCACATTTCTCTTTCTATAATATCTCATTTTTATTGTACTGGAACATGCAGGACGGTTGTTTCACATTGTTGAGACATGGCTTTGTGTGTAAAGTAAATTAGATCACTGTACATCACTATTTAAGATGCAATCAGGCTTATAACGCCTACCATTAATAAGAGTGGCATAAGAATCACTGATATGCATCTCTAGCTCTTGTCATGTCTGCATTAGCTCCTACTGTGAATGTATGAACAAGACATTAATCGTAAATTGACCCATCATTAGGACCAGGACTTCTGTTTTCAGACTGTGAACTCTTAATGTCTGTGTGCATGTGCACGTGTATCTATTTTTATATAATTAATAAATAATAATAATAATATTAATAATAATATTAATAATAATAATAATACAAATAATAATTGTTTTGATTGTTATGTAGTTAATATTAACAGGTGATATAGCAGGTTGTATTTATGGCTTTTTTGGCTAAGACAAACAAGCGTACTACTACTACTACTACTACTACTACTACTAATAATAATAATAATAATAATAATAATAATACATATTTGCTTTGGTTGTTATGTAGTTAGTATTAGCAGGTGATGTAGTATTTACGGCTTTTTTGGCTAAGAAACAAAACCAGGCATACTACTACTACTACGACTAATAATAATAATAATAATAATAATAATAATAATAATAATAATAATAATAATAAATGTTTTGGTTGTTACATAGTTAATATTAGCAAGTGATGTAGCGTTTACTTTTTTTTTTTGAGAAGAAAGGAAAAACAAGCATGTTCCTACTATTATTATTATTATTATTATTATTAATAATAATAATAATAATAATAACTTTTCGACTTTGTTTCACAGACCACATGTATATCCTTGAATCTACATTATGCTAGTTCAAACAGACCATAGACAGTGAATAGACAGTGGTTCCCAAGTAAATAATAAAGAATTCTGTAATTCTGACTATCTGATCTCAAATCTGTAATCCCATGCATACATGTCATTGCTCTGATGAAACCACAGTTGTGTTTGTAAGTAAAAATAGGTCTTAGTCATCTGTATTTGCTGAAAGGTTAAGGTTTTGTGGTGAAAAATACATTGTAGTTCTGTCGTCATAATATTTTTACATAAAAACCTCAAGCCGTCAATGTAGAATATAAGTAAAATGTAATCTATTGTACAAAGTGTCCTTAGCTATGCAGTTACATAATTACATTTGAATACTACATTAAAATTTCACTTCTACGGTTTAACCAGTTAAATGTGTCAGTTTTGCAACAGTCGTGTCCCCATAGACTACCATCTCCATATTGTATGAATGCACAGCAGGCTCCAAAGTCCCAGTGATAAACTCTAGGCTCCTGGCCAAGCCTCAGACACACACACACACACACACACACACACAATGCTAATTAGCCACACTATCAATAAAAGATTGTCATATAAATTAAACATCATCTTCCTCTCTCTTTCTCGCGCTGTAGCATTTTCCTCCAAAAATAACCAAGCAATTAAATAACTGGCCATTGGATAGGCATCCATATTGATTGCTCTCTAGCTTTATCAATCACTGTAACCATATTAATTATGAGATCTAATTGTTTGGAACAATGCACTTTGATTGGAGAATGTGGTGCGGTGAACAGGAAAAAGTAGAGATGAAGTCTGGCTGGACCCACAACAGACCCCCCACCTCCTCAAATATTCATGACTACTCAAAAAATACAGCACGAGGAGAAATCAATACAACTGCCAACATTGGCCGCAGAAGTTACCAAGCCCATGCAATATTGATACCAACTAAGCCAAGAGTCTAAAAATAGGCCAGGAGTGGTTGGAGAGAGGGACGGTGTTTGTACCCAATTTCATTCATTGTTAGAGAGGGAGAATGAGTTGGATTGTGGGCGAGAGGCTCAGCCTCCCCCCCACCAACATACACATCTCCATCATGTTGCTATTTGTAGCGCCGGAGCATGCTGGTATTGTGTGCGGCTGCTATTATTCAGAGCTTTTTGTTTCTCGGTTTGCTGAACTCAATTGGAGCGGCGTGAAAGGGAGCTCATGAGCATCAACAATGCTTTTTCTCACTCGCTCCTCGCAGTATGTCATTCTGCATCTGTGTGATACTACAAGCCGTGTTATTCGTTCACTCTTCTTCACAGCCACATTAGGCCCCATATGCCGACTTGACCCAGACATGTGTCATTACCATTTTGTGAATGGTGCCATTCAGAGTAAACAAAGATCAGAAGGTGTTTGCCCCAAATAATGTTTATATTAGCATTTGAATAGTGCATCAATCGCTTTTTCCCAGAAAGAAAGCGAAAATAAATATGCTAGAGTATTCAAGGAAAGGAAAATAAGGGGGTGTGGTCAGAGGTATGCATCATTTACAACAATTGGAATGCATTTTATTTGTTTATTTTGGCTCAGCTCCTCATATGGATCAAATACAGTGGTGAAAATAGAACAGTTTTGATATCAAGTTTCAAGTGTCGTCGGGGCTATTGGGGTTCAGAGTAAAACCATCGTATCTGTTTATAAAAATCCCTGCTCAGCTTCACAGTTTCTCTTGTTCAAGACATTCCACACATACACAGTTGTTCCCATAGCCACATACATGCAATTTGTCAAAAAAAGAAAGATTGGCATGGCCAATTCCAAGCTTGACCCACACACATACTCTCAGCACATCTTAAAGAGGCATTTGCCACTTCACTGTGGTAACAGCAAGATGCCTTACGTTGACTGACAGGGGACGGTAGTGGAGGAGTCATTTGTTTTAAAGTAATTGAACCTCTGTTTACTTCCCAATAGCCGGCCTATGTGTTCAGAATGCGGGATACGATACTGTGCTGCAGTGATGGGACCCAGGGCTGAGCTACGACACACACACACACTCACTCGTAGGATTCATACATGTATACGATCACACACGTACGCATAGAGAAGCTCACACATGCATGCACACACACACACACACACACACACACACACACAAACCCATATACACAGACTTAGCCTAAGTAAGAAAAGTCAAGGGCTTGCTGCTACTGTATCTTCCCTTCCTCTACTGCTGGTGTTGGGACACTAGAGAGCAGTCTGCACCTTCTTTCAGAAACCACAGTCTATCTCCTGTCTTCCAGCCACTGCCACCGAATGCCATATCTTTGCCGGTATTCACTCAATAAACACATCTGGAATAAACAAGGACATCTTGAGAAATAGCTTCATGAACAGAGATTAACAGATCAGTTTTTAGCATTACACAGATTTTTGGCTGTAAATCTGTAAACACCCCATTCTTATATTGTGTAAGGCTAGGCCTTTCTCCAGTTCTGACTTCACCACTGGCACAGGGAGGTCTAGCACACTAACCAAGCATGAGAAAGCAGCTGAAAGGCATAGCTTTGAGCCGTTGGCCCTCTTTTATTGACGCGCAAGTGCATGGTTTGATTGTGTAAAATAAACCTTCTGGTCATATATTTTTTTCTTTCTTTTTTTTCTGTTTTGGCTTGTAGTACCTTGCTTAATCTATGAAAAAAAGGACCGAGGAGAAGATAAAAAGCAACCACAACAGTAACAGCAAGCCTGCACAGTGATTATTCCCCGCAATTGTTGAAATGGGGAAGAGAGAAATAGAGGGGGCATCTGAATTTCAGATTGAAGCTTAACATTTCAAATGAAGTGACAAGATCCCCACTGCTCGTTTTATTTACCGTCTGCAAATACTGCAGAGCCAAACTGACAGTCCTCCCCGGCTAACACAGACGACAAACTGCCCCTCAAATTTGCCTGCAGACGTGACTACTGTGAATTGCAATTCATTTATTTAAACATTTGTTTCCTTTTTTTCCATAGTTTACAAAAGAAATAGGATAGCATCTTCAATTTTATTCCCATTCTTGCATTTCTGCTTTTAACATATTTTACACAGACTTGTCTCTTTTATTTCCTGTTTTCTTGTTCTTATTGTTGTTGCCACAATGAAAAATTGTGTTCTTGATGTCCTCAGTAGCTTTAGACAGTTCATCTCCTGCAGTAGAAAGACACATTAAAGCTCAAATATCCACTCATCACAAGAGGACCTTGATTAGTTCTTATATTCCTCCCAGCTCCACAACATTGTGTTAACCAGTCATAAAGCCAGGTTCATTTAAAGCCACTCAGGGCATTGAAAACAGCAGTAAATCCTTGGTCTTTGTCTCTTTTGCACTCCAAACATGGCATCCAAGTCTCCTCCAGAGAGCAGCACAGTGTGGTACAGCATCAAAGCATGTCCCATATCCATTGATCTGATGTGATTGCAAAATATCCAGGAATGGTAGCCAAAGCATCACACCTCACATTCCCGAGATGCCTGTTGCTGACAGGTGCAGGAACCATATTCGTTGATGATGACAAGGGCCCCTTCAATGTGATTAGGCTTGTAGTCCACGTAGTATTCAGGCGTGGACATGGTGGCCATCTGCTGCATTGTCTGCTTTTGCTTCTGCTTGCGGCGTTGACTACTGAAGCATTGCCTCACCTGCCGTACACCGGCTGGGAAGCACTTCCACGACACGTAAAGCATGAGTACCACGATGAGGAAAGAGAAGATGAGCGCCATGGTGCCTGTTACCACCTTGTGGATCTGCATGGTACTCTCCAGGTCATCTGCAGCCACTGTCACTGTGAAGGAGTTAGTGACCACCTCACCGCCCTCCACATCCTGTAAATCATATGGACCTCTGGTGGGGCCTTTGAAGATGGAGCCTCGGGCCAGGTCTCTGGTGGCCGCATAGGTCTGTGTGGTGGCTTCAGTGCTGTCCTCACAAAGCTGGAAGGCATAGACTGCATCCAGAATGTCCTCACCCTGGGCTGTGTCGGGGCTTGCGCACAGCAAGGCGCTATCGCGTTGGCCCTGGAAACCGCTTAGCCAGGAGGCCAGGGCGCAGACATTGCGACTGCACTCCCACTCATTCCCAGACAAGGTGATGCTGCTCAGGGATGTCCATGAGTCTAAGATGCGCTGGTCCACATAGGTTAGCTTGTTGGAGTCCAGCATGAGCTCCTTTAGGTTGGGCACACTCTCAAAGACATGTGGCTCAATGTACTCAATTGCGTTGTTGGAGAAGTCAATCTTCTCCAGAAAGTGCCAGGTCCAGTCCAGGGTGCTAACCACAATGGTGGCCTTGTTGTTGCGCATGTAGAGTGTACGTAGGGCAATGAGGCGGGGGAAGTGGGCCAGGTTGACTTTGACCAACTCATTGTGCTCTAGATGCAGTTCAGTCAGCTTGAAGAGCCCAGCAAATGAGTTGCGTGCCAGGCTCTGCAGCTGGTTGTACCCCAGATCTAGAAACTGCATGCTCCTGCAGTCCTGAAAGATCCGCACAGGCACAAACTTCAGGGCATTGTAGCGCAAGTGCAAATTGGTAAGCTTCCTAAGGCCGTGAAAAAGATCTGGTTCCAATGACTGCAACCTGTTGTAGGATAAATCCAAGATACGCAGGTTGGGCAAGGGTCTGAAGGTCCCATTGGACAGATTCTCTATCCGGTTGGTGCTGAGGTCAAGCTCCTTAACCCGCCTTAGCCTCTCGAAGGCGCTTTCCTCCACAAACTCAATGTTGTTATGATCCAAGTAGAGCCAGGTGAGCTGCGACAGGCCAACAAAGTGCCCCTCGCGTAGCTCTGAAATGTTGTTCTCCCGCAGTGATAAGCCTGTGGCACTGCTCAGATTGCGGGGAATGTCTGTCAGATTGAGCCCCTCGCAGTACAGCAGCTTGCTGTCGCATCGGCACAGCCTCGGACAGCTCCCCCCCACCAATGGAACCATTTTCAGAAAGATGCCCAGTGAGCACAGTATCAACCCAGGGGGCTTCCTTAGCGGCCACTTTAAGTACAGACCAATTAGGAGGAAATCCATTAGCATGAATATCCTGCAGTGTTACGGAGAAAAAGTTCATTGAATCATTCAGATTTGTCTCGTTGTGGACGCCATGATTCTGTAACTCCCAGGCCAGAATGCTCAGTTTTGTGTCATTTTAAGTGAGGTTGGCTGATGATTTTGGATTTGTTACTCAAAGGCAAAAAAATCCAACCACATCAAAAAGGCAGCGTTCGAGAGGGGGACGCGACAAGTCACTTTGCTCATGTTAGATATCAGGGAGCGAAAGGAGAGACAAGGGGGGTATAAAAAAGCGTTCTTCCAAAACCAATCTCATATGAAAGGATTCCTACTCACCCCTTTCCAGAGGCTGACAACCTCTATTCAGCTGCTCCCTTTGTGCCGCCACTAATTATGTGCGAATCTAAAAAAGATCCCAGTGTGGTACAAATTCAGCCCCCCCCTCCTTTTCAGCGGCCACCAGATCCTGGCAGACTTACAATGTCTTAGTTCTCCTCCCGTGAAAAGCGCCAGAATGAAGAGGAATCCAAGTGGCATTCAGCGAGCTCGCAGGAAATGCAAGCTGCCCAGACTGCATGCGTGAGCACTGTCCTCCCTCTCCTGCTTCTCTGCAGTGACTGCTGCGCTGATCCGAGCAAGAGGAGAAAAGAGGGGAAAAAAAACACTGACGAATCCACCCAAACTCTTTTTTTCCCTGTTTATGCTGAAGAGTCTGCAGGAACTGCCGGCACAAACAAATGTTCGTTTTTTGAAGTGGCCATTGATTCACACGGTTTATATCCAGTCTTGATGATCGTCATTCAGTCGGAGGACGGCTTCCTCTAAGCTGGACCCTTGCTACCTCGTCATGCACCCTGCTTTTTTGGTATCCTGAAGTGGCATGTCCACTAGGAGACCAGTTTCCAGCGAGTTCTCTTTTGGGTGCCACTCATTTCCAGGACGCTGTTGCCGAGCGGAGATGCTGAGGCGTAGAGGCTGAAAGGCAGGGCTGGTGTGTGGGGAGGAGAGAGAGAGAGTGCGAGAGAGAGAGAGAGAGAGAGAGAGAGAGAGTGAGGGGGGGTGATAGAGGAAGAGAGAGCAGAGCTAGAGCCCTTGCAGCAGACTAGTTCGCTGCCAGTGCATGCAGAAACACCTTCTGTTCACTGAGTGTCGTAAGCCACTCACAATTCAGCCCAGCTCGCTCGCTCTCTCTCTCTTTTGGTTGCTCACTCACCCTCACTCATTCTCTAGCTCACTCCACCTCCTCCTCCTCCTCTCCTTCTTGCTGCTATTCTGCTCTCTCTCTTTTTTCTCTGTTCTTACTCTGTATCTGTCTCTCCCTTTTACTTGATTTTCACAGTGTCTGAAACATTTTCATATTCAAAAAGAGGCTGGGCTTCAGCAGGGGTTTAAATGAGGCACAATTGAGCCCCCCTCCTCTCTCTCTCTCTTCTCTCCACCTCTCTAATGAAGTGAAACAAGCCATCTATCTGCTTCTCCTTTTTTGTTGTTGTTTCAATCCAATTTGCTCATTATTACACAGCCCTCTAATGGCAGTATGTTCTATATATGTCCCTTCCCTGCGGCATGGATAGTTTGAAATACTTATATGTACCACTAAAAAGAGGATTCAGCTTGTGTTTCCTTTTTTCATCCATTTCTTACAGTGTTTGAGCCTGTATGGCTTGCATGGTTCACCAACAGTTTTCACTGGCTGCTGAATCTGAATGGAAGTTTTGATAGCTGGCTGACCCAGGCCAGCATCGACACAGCCATGGAACATGAGAGATGAATGCATTTTTCCCGGCATTGAGCAGACCATCAGACTGCACTTGAAACGTCACTGCACTGCAAGCATTGGCTTTTCAGGCTGTTAGCTTGTTGAAAAATGAGCACGAGCACAGCAACCATGGTAATAGCATTGCAGCCCACGTGTCAACGCAGCTTGCTGGTGAATCAGTTTAGCATTTTACAGGAGTCCATCATCCTCCCCCTCTTTCACATCACCCTGCAAAAAACCTACATTTGCATTTCACTGCGTAGCCTTGTTCACCACGGCCATTTGAAGTCCTGATGTTCGGTCAGAATACAGATATCATCTGTTGCCACTTTGCCATGGTTACATAAATATTCCACTGAGGAGCTCGGACCCTGTCGCTGCGTAGATCGCCCTCCCCCAGGCTTGTCGTTTCATTCCAATTAATTTTCAAGGACAATGAGCTGTGATGCGATCTGCGCATGAAGCTAGCATGCGTCCGTTAGTCTTCCTCACTTCTGATGTCTGCCATAACTTCACCGTCAGCCTCCTCTTCTGCTCAGCATGCTGTGAAATATCAATTAATCAAATGATGGGGAAAAGAAAAAAATGCCACTGTGGCTCGCACAAGCTTGCTAATTGTTTCGCCGCTCTGCTAACGTCGGCAAAAGCACAATGTCTCCCAAAGGATTGATCCAGGAGCTTGATCTGTTAAGTTGACTCAACAGGTCTGCAAGTGAAGTCAACCCTTGGCCAGTATATTCTGGCTAACACTTGAGCGGATTATGATCGTTGATGTCAATGGATGCTCAAGAAGTGAATTGATTTTTCTTTAAGCTTATTCAAGAAGCTTTATGTACGGCTTCTGCATTTAAATGTCATTTAAGGATCATTATAACATCTTCATAAATTGGTCGCCGACATTTAAATGACTGTCATTAATCAACGTGGCACATTAAATCTACAAATGGAGAGAGTAAAAATGTGTTCCTAAAAGCATGCTAATTTGCTCCATACCATGTTGCTGAGCTCCAGTGAGCTCACACCGATCATTAGGTTTCAGCAAATTCTGGTGGATGAATTTGGTTTTGTGTCGGCCAAACAGGCTATTTTTGTGGAACACAACAAATAAGATATTAAAAAACATCCCACAAGTGCACCAAATACAGTAATTTAGTCTAAAATAAAGCCTGAGACAGCAGAAGGGCTATTTTAGCAGAGTGGCATGGCTTTGTAGGTGTACTAAAATTATTTTGAGAGAATGACAGGTCTTTTGTACCATGTGACTGAAAGCAGTATATATTAATTACATGTGTTAAGCACATTTGCCTTTAAAAAGCATAAAAAACGTGCCAGTTATGCTAAATGTTCACTGACAAGATAATTAGCTTGCATTAGTAGCCAAGATTGATTGCTAATATGTGTAATGCAGCAGCTCATCCCAAACAGGCCACAGGACATGAAGCACTACCCATTTGGTTGTCAGGAAGACCCTTAATAATTCAAATAATATTTAACTCATAATTGCATTAGATGAGGATTTAGTTTTGAATAAAAGTTCACATGTATCCAAACATGACATTCACATGTTTATTCGGTGATTATTGCTCATGTAATATTAAATAATGTTTTTTTGGTCAAGAGTAGAAATGAGATTTCCAGTAAAAATGAATGCAATCGATTTACATACACACACTTTTCTAGGTCGCCAAAGTGCTTTGACATTTTGGATAAATGTTAAGAGACTCACCTGAACCACCATCACCTGGATGATGTAGCAGCATACACACCAGAACACTCACCACACATTATATAGATATTATTATACAGTTATATAAATGTATAAAACTTAAATCAAAATGTATGTTTAGATTCTTATGAGAGGAGCTTAAATAAGCAGAAACACATCTGTGAGAGCGACAGCACAATAAATATTCTGTCATTCATATGATAATGACATGGACATTCCATTGGTGGGTTCCAGCATCCATGATCCTGAACAAAAGACCTCTCACCTCTTACCTCACACTCATCTCATAAATATTCAAGGTAGGGTTAGTGGCTGAGGAAAACACAGTGTCACCTCACATTTCTTAAGCTTTAGAAATGAAACCACTGTGCTTAGAATCCTTAAGAACACAGGTACAGCACCTCCTGTTGTCACTTCCAACACCACTACCAGCCACACAAGCGTTTCTTGGAGGTCTCCCATCCAAGTACTAACCAGACCCAGACCTGCTTAGCTTTAGTGGATTTGTGTGTGATGTTGTGCAGATGCTGTCTGGTGTTCATAAATGACTTTAAATGTACATCATCAAAAGAAACTTCTAAATAATAGTTTTATAGTTTAGTTTCATGGCACCAAAAGACTATACAGGTTAAGATGACACAAATCTTTCATCCCATCTCATTGGAGTTGGCCCAGCCTTTTACCCTTTAACCATATTCCAAAGTCCCTGCACACACACTGTCTTGCAAGCTCTCAACAGGGGTCATCAGGTAGGCACCTCCCTTCATCAGTGTTTTAAGCCCACGGCACCTCTGGAGATGCTCACTTCACAGACCTTTCATTTGACTTCCCTGGTGACTAAGGCTGTACCTAGACCCGCTGGCACTTTAATGAGGAGTGACATGTTTTGCATAAATGCAGGAGAGTTAGTGTCTAAACGACTTAAATAAACAGCGAGAAAATGTGAATAATATCATTCTAATAAAAACAGATGCTTGAAAAAGTAATTTAATGGATTACATGCACCTCGTTACTGTCCACCCCCACTCTCATGTATAATTGCTTATAGATACACTTTCACACCTTAAACACTCAGCAAAGAGAAATGGATATATTGAGCACGAAAGCTGGTGGAGAAGGGTATTAAAAAAAAAAACCCTACCCTGAGTTGAGGCCGTCTATGTGTGATCCATCTCTCCTATGCCTCTTCCCGTATCTCTTTAGCCATAATTAATGGATGCACCATCAGCTAATGACTTGGTGCCCTGTAATGACTTGACACAGCGTACAGGAGATGGGAGTATTCAGGCCATCAGTTTTACAGACTTTTAAAAGCTTTTTGTGATGGTGATTTTAAACCAGAGCTCTTCCTGAAAGTGTAGACGGCATGAGGAATGTATTTCAGAAGACATTTGCAGAATAAATAATACATATCACAGTATTGTGGCCCAATAATTTGTAAATGATATCAGCAATGGAAATCAGCGTAGTAGTTCTGAAGATACAATATATACATTAATAATTAGTGTCCAGTATCTCAAACCTGGTCAAGTATCTATCCATTCCCCATTTCATCAGATCTGAAGACTGATTCTGAGGCAGTGGTTGGCAGCATTTGTAGCTTTTTCATATTTATGTGTTTGGTGTGCTGGCTAGTAGGGCAAAGGAATTCATCACAGTTACACTGTGGGTCATTGGGCAATATAATCACAACCAAATGCATGGTAATGGGTTTGGAACTGTGTTGTGCTGTACTGCACTGTTAAGAGCTAAAAGAGCTATTGAACTATTGAGCTGTTATCAAATGGAAATGTTTGATTTTCCAAATAAAAAAAACCTCAAGCAATGTGTATTAAACTTATAATAAAAATAATATTTATTATTATTAATAAGAAGAAGAAGAACCTGATTATGCTGGCTGCCACTCTTAGCAAAAAGCTAAAATAGCTACACTTTGTTGCTCATGCTATAGCTGTGAACGTCTCACCACATCCTCAATGCTGTCCCCGTCTCTTTCTACATACTCTGTTTGTTTGTTTTCCGTGTGCTGTCCTGTCATCACGTGCTTTTGTGTACATTCGCATCATGTCTCCCCAACCTAGTCCCGTTGTGTCTTGTCATTGACCACACCTGTTTTGTCTCATCGTACAACCCTGCTTGTTCATCCCCAGTTTGATTACATTTGATATATATGCTTCCTCGTGTGTCACAGTCCTTATCAATCATTGTTTGGTCACCACAAGTTTTTTATTGTCACCCCGTCTCGTGGTGCTTGTTGTAGTCATGGTGTAATGTCACCCATATTTTGTCATCACCTTCCTGTTTTGTTTCTAGCCACAGTTTGTCAGTCTTTGTAATAAAACTTTGTTTGATATATTTGCACAGTTTCCTCCTGCCACAACACGCCTGACAGTAGCCTACTATACTGTGACGTGTATACAAATAGTAATAATAATAAAAATATTTTCTCCAAAAGTTCATTGCGATGATAATAAAATATTGCCATAATGCACAGATGTAGTGGATAAATAGATTGCTGGCATCCCACTAGATATTAATATAAAGGAGACTATAAGGAGTGCTCAATTGAAGTTACAAAAGTACATTACTAGCCAATTTGTAGTCTCACCTAAGAGTTAACGCTGGGAGATTGCTTCTTATTTGAAGAAGGCCACATGTTGGTCTGAATTAATGTAGAAAAAAATAAGTTTTTCATCTCTCATAAAATGACATTTGGAGGGAGGAAGAGGTGGGTAAAAATCAGTGCCGCAAGATGAAAAAGGCAGAACAAATTAAACAAACCGGCTTAAATCATCATCTTCGTAGTGTTAATGAAATTGAATCAACTGTGGGAGCGATGCCACTCACAGGAGCTGCGGAGCTGATTTTAGGGGCAGGGACTGGTGTGCTATCAGCACATCCCAGAACAGAGCGGGCTAGTTCAGTCCTGTCCCCTAGTGTGGACCTTTCTTCATGTACTCAGTTCAAGTCAGTCACCATTTGGACACTTGGGGTCTTTGGAACATTAAACAGAAACTGCTCTTACGGCCCCTAATGACTAGAATTTCTTTTGAAATTTTATAGCTTTCTCACTCCATTCCAAGTCTCTTTTTTAAGCTAAGCATCAGTGCCTGTACTGTATACCTCTGGCTTTTTCTATGCCAAGATAAGTTTGAGAAGACGGACGTTATGAACACTCAATCCATCTTTATTCGCATTACAAATAAGGCTAATGTGCACCCTACTCACTAGGCCAATAAACATAAACTAGACAAGGCAGGGGGGCATGAAATTATTCAGATTATTAATTAGGGGTGCTTTCTGTGTACTTGGGATAAACTCAATCAATATCCTATTATGCACCCTATAATGCT
The DNA here is from genome assembly GCA_036984385.1 of Crenuchus spilurus. Classification (NCBI taxonomy): domain Eukaryota; kingdom Metazoa; phylum Chordata; class Actinopteri; order Characiformes; family Crenuchidae; genus Crenuchus; species Crenuchus spilurus. The sequence goes on from BRDA01068301.1 coordinate 13,898, forward strand.
TTCTGCAACATTAGGTTTGTAACCATGCTATCCTGCAACTCTGTTGATTAGCTAACATCTCACTCATGCTGGGTTAGCAAAAAGCTAATGTAGCTGCACTGTCTGGCTCCTGCTGTAGCTTTCTGTACTGCAGTGAGGCCCTGGCATCATAATTAATCTTGGCTCTGACCTGGAAGCGTCCTGTTGTACTTCACATACCATAACAATGAGTGTGGATCTTTCCAATCAGGCTTTAATCATCAGCTTGTTACTCACAATCCAAATTTTGGATTCAGCCTCTAACTTCACTACCTTTGATCATTGTGGGTGCTGTGTCCTCATTCATCCTGACCTGGCATTGCCCCACCTGAGCTCAAGTGCGGAAGAAGACTCTGAACTCTGAAGACTTAACTTAATGGGCATTTTGTTGGATGAATTAGTCATTGTGGAGGGAAAATAGACCACTCTTTATTAGCTTGGTTCACTGACTATGTGAAAGACCAAGTAACTGATTAAATTACTCAACTCCATAAAGCTTTTCAGCAGATGGAAGCATGAAGTGCTCTAAAATCTCCTTGTAGATGTTGACTTTGGTCATTTTTTGATGTATGACTGCATATTTTGTTTTAAATCCTGAGGATGAACCTATTTTACCTTTAAAAGTCATCACTGGTGATACCAAATGTGTAGTGCTTCTCCAACATGGGCTGCAAAATATTTTCCCCTGTTCTTTTCTTTGCTCACATGTCTTGGAGCCTCAGTGGCATATTGATTCAACTCTCTCAGCAAGGCCATTTCCAGTGAGTGGTTCCTAGACTTGACTGAAGCTAGTGTTTGATGGGTTCAGGGCTTCTTCTCAACAGGAGCGCTTCAGCGTGAAGCCATTTTTTTAGCGCCTTTTCTTAGATTCCAGCAATTCTTGCAGAATTGACCCCAATAAATTCCAGTGCACAGTTCATACACTATCTTAGTCATTCAAACTATGGATTTTTGCTGGGTTAATAACTATTGCCAGCATGTGTTATACCATTACTTGATGGACTGCTTTGATCCATCTGTGCTTAAATTGTGTCAGAGCTCACAGGTATTGTTGCTCATTGTGCTAGAACTTTACACCATGAACGCTATGCAGCCAGAGGGGTTCTGCTTCAATCTCACAGTTAGCACTATGGAGGCTGACCTAATACTGGAGGGTGCTAGTGTCAGCTGTCATTGATCTGACCATTCTAGTTGTGCAAGACGTTTCAGAGCTTTTGCAGCCTGACTTTTCTTCTCATCTGATAAAAGCAGGTACTGTTTTGTGCTTTCCCTGTTTACTTGCATTGTCTCCAAAAATGTGTGTTCTATGACTCATATTTGTGGCTTTATATCCCATCCATCCATTCATCCATCCATTATCCCATCCACTTAATCCTTATCAGGGTTGCAGTTAGTCCTCTACCCTGTCACTGGGTACTGGGCAGGGTGCTATCCCAACTAAGCCCAGGACAGGGCGGCTTTATAACCGATTTGACTAAAATAGAAGCTCATAGATATTGACAGCAGAGTTCAACATGGTTACAGTACCAAATATCCATTGCTTTGTGCCATAATACTTGTACAATAATGTTACAAGTACTCTGGATCACAACTGGTTGGACAATCTTTGCAGAACACTGACATCTATTCTGTGTGACCTTTTAGACTCATACAAAATAAATAGAGTTTGTAATGAATAATATGATAATACTTCATGCACTTAGGTTTACTCGTGGGATGAATGGGATTATATTGTAGGTATTGCAAAGGCAGTTTTGGTGCAACAATTGATTAAAAAAAGTCTTAGAGATCTACAGTAGATTGTCAAAAACACTGTGGTGAGGACCACACGGATGCAGTGTGGTCATCCAAAACAAGGCTTTGTTACAAAACTTGGCTACAAAATGTACAGTGAATATATACTAGAGTGACATTACAGGTTGACATAATGACTAACAGGGATGGTGATACACAAGGTAACAACTAGTAAACAATTAGGACAGATAATGAGATGGCAGGGCTGCGCGTAACTGTGGATGGAGACGTCTTCAAGACACGTGGAAGACGTAAACAAACGAGCATGCAGAGACAGGACGGCACATGAGAAACGTAAACAAACACAGATATACACAGATATGGGATAGATAATAGTACATGCATCGATTCATTAGGTCTCGGTTGTCATGCATTACATGAGTGAAAATTATGTGATATTTTGTAATAGCCTTCATTCAGGTGCACTGATATGTAGTCATGGATGGAGAGGATGCTTAAAATTTAGTATCTAAATCAGTGCCAATGAAGAACTCCAGACACAAGGAAAGAAACCACACAGCAGCTATTTTTAAGGTCAGACAGTATAAGAGCTTATCATGGCACGTGTTGTCAGATTTGAGTGAGATTAGCGGCTTGTCTGGTCTGCCCAAAAATCCTGCACATGTTATGTTGTTGTTTTTGTTGTAGTCAGTTCAGGTTTTAATTCGGCCCAACAATTTTATTAATCTCTCCCCAATCCCTCTTAAATGTCCCAGATGTACAAACAAATAAAGCAAAGGAGGCGCTCGGTAATATCCGACAGTCGGATAAAAGTGAAAACAAAACGAGAACTGGCATTAATAATGTTCAGGCTGTCACTTTTATAAACAGATCCTCATCAGTAGCTGTGTTAGACAAGGCACTCCCCCATCAGATGAGCTGTATTCTAACACAAGGGCTTCACATTTAAAAACAATGTCCCGTGATGCATGGTCTCATGGGATGCTATTACAAACAGCCTATTTTGTTATGGTCATTAATATCATCACGCTTCTTCAGTCATTACCATTACATGCTGCTGGCAGTGCCGTTGATGCCTATTATACTGATCATCATGGGGCGTCGTGATGGTGCCCATGACTGCACCCTGTCATGTGTACGAGTTGACAGAAGGGGTCAAGGCACTTGATAATTAACAGCGTTGGCGATTAAAGATCCATTATTCAAATGGACTATTGAGCTCCGAGGGGCCTAAAGAGGGGCTTCTTAGTGCAGGCTAATGGCTAATTGGCCCTATGCTGCAGTAATGTGCAGAGGTGACAGCATGGGGTGACAACCCAGTGAGCGTGAGGGAGGGTGAGGGTGTAAATGACATCCTGCTTGTGATAAAGCTCCTCCAGCAGGGGGCGCCTGCTTTTTATATTCACTGGCCATAACTAGTCATGATATTAAAATAATAATTAAACCTTTACAATGGTTAAGAAAATGAGTGTAGTGAATGTCAGTGAGAGACAGACAGAGAGAGAGAGAGAGAGAGAGAGAGAGAGATGGAGAGCAATGGAAGAGGGAGAGAAAATTGGGCTTTTTGTTGTGTAAAAAATATTGTCATGACATGGATTGGCATCTTGCTGAGAGGCAGCCAAACAGTGGTTCTTTTGTGCACATGGTAACCGCTATTCAATTCCTCAATTTCTGACAGGAATAGCCATCACTAAACAAAGCTTAGCCAGCATAAACAAACTGGCACCTGCCCGCCTCCAGCTCTGCTTAATATAAACCCACCAAAAACGCTTATCGTAGGCCAGACCACATGCATGCGCGAGCACACACACACACACACACACACACACACACACACACACACACACACACACACACACTTTCTGAAGTAAGTGACCCTCAGGCACACACAGAAACACACACATGCACTTCAGCAGCTGCCTGAGCAGAAGTACACTAAATTGTTGGGTGATACCTCCCTCAAGGAATGTGCAGCACTACGTGTGTGTGTGTGTGTGAGAGAGAGAGAGAGAGAGAGAGAGAGAGAGAGAGAGAGAGAGAGAGAGAGAGAGAGAGAGAGCTTCAGTAAGCATCTCCCAAGTCTGGAATGAGAAAATCAATAAAGCTTCATCTTCGCCAGGTCAGTCATTCTGTGTTATGTGGATGCTGCAGAGTGTGTGTACATACACATGTGTATATGCTGTCATTCAGTTTAGACTCACTATCAGTTTTTATTCAATAATGCATTAATAATTAAACACAAAGCATTGATTGAAATAGTGCAAAACAGGCTCTATTAAAGATTTCTAGATTTAATATTATAATGTGTTGAGATCAATGATATGTAATTCTCTATTTATATTCTAAATCTATATCACAGACACTTTCCTCAGTGCTCCTGTGTCATTATACAGGTTAACTGGTCCACTATAGCACATTGAATACTCTGTATCACTCACTGGAGTTGTCATTTCCTTCTGGCATCAATGGCCTTTGGGGCATCACTGTTATGCCTTTGGGAGGCACTCAGTGTAGAAGTCCATTCTCAGTACACCTTCACTACAGCAGCTCTAGAACATCCCACTGACAGTGGTTTCTGAGATGCTAGCACAGTTCACCTGGTATCCTATTATCAACCCTTTTGAACATCAGTCAAATAAAATCCTTTACCCATGAGGATGGTTTTACACTCTGCTACAAGTGACTGACTGGTGATTACAGTTTTTACAAACTGTATGTGGTTTTATTTCTAAAGCTTAACAAATGTTAATGTGTTTTACTCATTCAGTGGTTCCTTAATTGAATATTTACGATATAGTTGTTAACACTGAGGTGAGAGCTCTTTCATTAGATTCACATTCCACACATTCCACTGCCCCTAACCCACCAATGGAATGTCTGGCTTTACCATGTCATTATCATATGAATGACAGATTCTGTCATTTAGTGGGAAAAATGCGCAGCTGTCTGACTCGCTCTACAAAACATGTCTCTGCTTAATTAAGCTCCTGTTATAAATATCTAAAAATATATTTAAAACCAAGCTATACATATTTGAAACCTAGACAGTTTAAGGTTTCTTGGGTATGTTTAGGTTTGTTTCTAGGATAAAATCTCACAGAATTACATATACTGTATATATTTTCAGAATTTCTGTTTTGTCCCCGCCAGCGGAAACGCCAACTCCAGAGGGATAATCATGAATAGGTTGGATGTTTAACATAGGTTTCCTTTTCAGATTTGAGTTAAACCAGCATTAGATACTGATGATGCTGATGAGGGATTGTCCTCTGTTTTGTCCTCAGTGGACCATCGTGTTAGTCTGTGAGAGACATTGATTTTCTGAGTAGTTAACTCAGCCTTTAAAGCCACATCAGAACTGGTCTCACTGTTTCTACCTTCTCAGTCACATTCTTCACAATGTATGCACCACACATTTAGCAGCATTTCTTGCCAAGAAAAAATATCCAGATAGTGATTTCAGTATTTGCATACAGGCATCTAGACTGGTTACCTGTGTTTGAATACCTGTCTGCATATCTAGTGTTGGGTCTAAGAAAAAAAGTATGTAAGAGTTTGCACCTTCAGCCCTGCACTGCTCCAGTAACTGACCTGCCTTTGCTCCCTTGCTGGGACTGAGTGGAGGTAAATGTGTGATGAGAATAGAGTGGGTTTACTTAATTCTCTGTTAGCCATTCTCCACAGCAGCCACTGTAGGCAGTAATAAGGTCATTAGATGCAGCCTCAGACTGTGTACTGCTTCCATCAGGCACAAATGCAAGCCTAGAAAACTGATTAAGCAAAAGGATGTGGGCTCTGTCCTTGTAAGTTGGGTGAACAGTAGATAAAACTGGTTACATGTACACTATACTAAAAAACACATTTCAGTGTTCATTTTAATTATTTAAATTGGCTACCATATTTGAGGACAATGGCATGGGCACGCACAGTGTCAGTAGAACAGCATGGGCACTAAAGTGCTTCAGAGTAGAGCTGCGGTGTGTAAAGTATTGAAACTTTTCAGTGCTTACAGTTGTTAATACTTTATTATAATAATTTAAATCATTTAAATCAATAAATCAATAAATAGAAATGCTGTATTTTACCGTATGTTACATACTCTTCCTTCAAGGGTTCTTTAGTATAAAAATGGTTCTACATAGAACCATGAATACTCAACGAACCCAAAGCGTTCTTTCCATGATGAAAGTGTTCTTCAGATTGATCAGGAAAGTGTTGATGTTCTATACAGTCTCCAAAAGGGTTCTGCTGTAGTTATGTTGTCAAACTTGTAATAATAGCAGAACCCTTTTTGTTGCTATATAGAACCATCTACAGCACATTCCTCATCAATCTGAAGAACCCTTTCATCATGCAGAGCCCTTTGTTTTCTTTGAGTGTTCTTGGTTCTGTTTAGAACTATTTTCTTTACTAAAGAACCGTGTTCTCTTTTAAGAGTGTACTGTACTTTACTGTATTTTGTTGATAACTGAGTTCTGTATGGATTACAGTAGTTACTGTTAAATAAACTAACACTCATTTTTTTATTTTAAGCTGTAAAAAAGTAGAAATTTGTCTTTTCTATCAAATATACATTTAGCATTGAAGACAGCCGTGACAACCCTGCTCTGGAGCATACCCAGTATACCCACACTGGTCTGTGGAGCAGTGGAAACATATATTTTCTTGATTGAAGGACTATTGACCACTTTTGGAACTGCAATAACATCCACATCTCATCATTTCACATGATTGCTTCACAGTTGCTCTTGTGGCTGAATGCAATCAAATCCCTTCAGCAAGGTTCCAAAATCTATGTTCTATGTTATAATCAACACAGAAGCAGTGCCTAACCAGCAAATGCCTGAGTACTTCATGCTCTTCATAGAAACAAGCATAGAGTAGAGCTCCTACAATGAAACAGGAACAACTTCCTAAAAAAACTGAAATCGGACATAATTTGAGTGCAGTCAGCTTCACCTGTGTTGACAGAGGGACCTGTCTCGTATTTACATTTATATTCCCCTCACTGGAGGTTTAGCCTGAAATGCAGACCATTTCTTTGAACTCATCTTAGATATGCCAAAGATCAAATTGATGTAATCTGAATATTTGGCTTATTTTTAAGGTAGAACAGGACTGTGCTAAGAATAAAGATCACTGATAATGAAAAAGCATCATTATTTGTCTGCTCATTCATTGATGATTCAGTGCTTTATCTGCAGGTGTTTACTACAGATTCCCAGTGACATGCTGGTGTATGTTTGTGAGCATGATTTACAGTGTGTAGGTCCTGAAATGTTTTTGTTTAATCAAGTGTCTCTTTGTGATGGATTGCAGCTATTGTGCGTGCATGTGTTTAATGGGTAATGGATGTACTGAGAGTTGATATGTGTTAGTGACTTTGCTTCTATTTCCACAGCTTACTCAATAGTCTACTCTGGTGGCTTACAATAAATGCAACTTCTTTGTTGCATGGTTTTGAACTTCTTGCCATGTGCAACAGTGAAACTTTGTCCTCTTTGAGAATTTCCCTCTTTTGACCACCTCACCCCAACCTGGGTTTGGTAACACCGAGAGCCTCCTCAAGAGACCACAGTCCTCTTCTACACTACTGTCAGCTTCATTTCACATTCTCCTTCCAGCCTTGTTTTAATATTTCAGTCATAGGTGTCAATATCAGCCAGCTCCTGCAAAGCCCTGCTCAGCTGGACCACAACTGGTCTAGCTCACTGGATCATCTTCTGAAAGTTGGAAATTCATTTCATTACGCCTGTAATCCAGTCTATTGTTGACAATGTAGATGATTCAATGTACTGAATCTTCATCTAAAGCAGTTAGACAAAGACATTTCTATAAAAGGCCATGTTTTAGTTATTTTACCACAACTAATAACTGCCCTACACTGAACAAAAAATGTTTCAGAGAATTTGGCAGTACATCCAACCAGCCTCACAACCACACACCAGCCTAGGACCTCAACATCCAGCATCTTCACCTCCACCTCATCTGAGACCAGCCACCCAGGCAGCTGCTGCAACAATTGGTTTGCATAACCAACGAATGTCTGCACAATCTATCAGAAACCATCTCAGGGAAGCTCATGTGCATGCTCATCGTCCTCATCGGGGACTCCACCTGACTGCACTTTGTCATCGTAACTGACTTGAGTGGACAAATGCTCACATTCAGTGGCATATGGCACTCTTTTAAGAGATACCAGAGAGCATTGATTGATCTCAGTGACCCTGTAAAGCATGCACTAAAACTGTGCTTGCCTTTACTTTCAGTGTTGCTAATATAATGCTAATGGAAACAGAGGTGATATTGAACTGTGTGTGTGTGTGTGTGTGTGTGTGTGTGTGTGTGTGTGTGTGTGTGTGTGTGTTGAGAGGTTAAATCAGTTTATAACTGCACTGAAAGAACAGGGCACATCATGTTCTTCAACATCAAGCCAGCCAGCCATTTTCATTACTGCAATCCCACTGCTCACTCTATCTCACTCATACTCACCATGGCCTTTCTCTGTTTTCTCATTCCCTCTCTTACACACACACACACACACACACAGACACACACACTCGCACATATGTAGAAAGTGACAGCTTCGGCATGTCTCACCTTGTTGCCATGGCGACCACTAGACCTTGATTAATAGTCAGGTGGATGTTGCTTACACCATAGGCGAAGCAAGTTTGGCTGCACTTTTCACACTCTTCTACTACTGTCCCCACTGGCATGCATCCTCCTCCTCCTGGCTCGTGTAACAACACCACCAGGTGTAAAAACACACCTGCGTTATTAACACATGTTTGACCAGCGGCAAAGAAAATATCTGCAAGTACCATACACACTGCATCATCTTATTTCCCCTGAAATGTTGTGCAAAGCTGGCCAGCAAGCTTCTCAATTCTCAGATGCTTAAACATTGCCAGGACAAGCGCTCTGGCACTTGTTTTATGGGCCGCAAGGCTTGCTCATGAGGTGGAACCCGAAAATGAGAACAGATTTGAGTGCTACTTATGCTGATATCTGTGGGCTTCCTTACAGGAAACGCTCCTTCCACAACATTGTGGTAATGATCTGGACTGTTGTAAAAATTCTTTTGTACACTCACTTGCTTAGCAACCTTAAACAGGCTTTTCTGGTACAAACCAGAACTCATATGTCCGTCAATAATGAAATGTCCTAATGTCCTAAACAATGATACTGCCACCTCCTTGCTTCACTGATGAAGTTCTTATGGAATGCAACTTAACCCTTCTCATTAGGTTTTACCATGAAGTGTCATTGATGTATTATTCTGACATTTATTATTCTGTTATTGATGTATTATTCTGATCTTTTTCATATATCAAATATCATGTAACCATCTCGACTCTGAGGGTATTTCAGACACTCTTATGTAGGCTGACATGCCTTGACTTTTTTACAAATTACACCCATCTAAAATTCTTTTCCAAAGTGTTACACAGGCTTTTGTTCAGCTCAAACTCAGCGACAACAGTGTCAAACAGTAAGAGTGTAATAAATCTATATTTTGAATAAATCTGCTCTAAACTTGGACTTTCCAAAAACCTATTTTCCGCTGTGCTGATATATTGTGAAAAAAAACACTGAACATTTCTAGCCAAGACTTTTGATCTCTGAACTAAATAAACAGAGGTGTTGGCTACACACTGGTCATTACAGGTTTTAAACATTGTATGTGGTTTTATTTCTAAAGCTTAACAAATGTGAGGTGACACTGTTTTACAAACCGGATTCCAAAAAAGTTGGGACACTAAACAAATTGTGAATAAAAACTGAATGCAGTGATGTGGAGATGCCAAATGTCAATATTTTATTTGAAATAGAACATAGATGACAGATCAAAAGTTTAATCTGAGTAAATGTAACGTTTTAAAGGAGAAATATGTTGATAAAAAATTTCACAGTGTCAACAAATCCCAAAAAAGTTGGGACAAGTAGAAATAAGTGGCTGGAAAAAGAAAATTGAGCATATAACGAACAGCTGGAAGACCAATTAACACTAATTAGGTCAATTGACAACATGATTGGGTATAAATCAGTGTCTCTCTGAAGCCAAGATGGTAAGAGGATCACCAATTCCACCATTGTTGTGCAGAAATACCAGAAAGGTGTTACCCAGCGTAAAATGGCAAAGACTTTTAAGTTATCATCATCAACCATGCATAACATCATCAAAAGATTCAGAGAATCTGGAACAATCAAGGGTCAAGGCCGTAAAACTCTACTGGATGCTCGTGATCTCCGGGCCCTTAAACGTCACTGCACCTCAAACAGGAATGCCATTGTCAAGGAAA
>BRDA01068311.1:0-13519 GCA_036984385.1 Crenuchus spilurus
GCTGGTGGTAAGAGAGTAGGGTGGGCCCTATGTGAAGCTCTAATGGTTTGGCATAGGATATTTTACATCTTATCCTGTGTATGATTGTAATAATATATTTTAATTCTCATTTATTTTATATATAACTGTGTGCCCTTTAAAATGAAATATGTAGACCCTAGACCAGCTGCCCACCAACAACCAACTACTGTGACCTGCTCCAGCTGCCCTACACTACTGTGATTGAACTTAGTGATTTACGAACAACTTTAAGAACGATGTAACTTTAAGAACGCGATTTTTCCGACTGTTTCACAAAAGCCTTCTTATCTTCCAAAGTTAGCACTTAGTTGACTCCGCCCTTGTGTCTGTGTCAAATAGGCTCAGCCATTCAAAAACTGAACCACCGATTTACATACATTACTTCATTATTAAGCCAAAAAAGTATTGTTATGTAAACAATAATAATAAAACCAAACATCAAAAAAGTATTTACACTTCATACATGTAACAAAAATAAATAAAAACATTTCATTTGCAGTTGCTGTTCATCGCATGCCAAGCCTTCCTATAAATAATTAATCAGTGAATTTGATTGGTTAAGAGTTGACAACCTTAGTAGGCCAATTTGTAACCATTGCTTGGGACACAATATACAGTATTAATTTACTACTACGACTGTTACACTGGAATAAAAACCCATTGCATTTATGTAATTTATATGTGTATATCAATAAATAATATATTGTACTTTAAGCAATCTTAGTTTTTTTATTTCGTGAAAACAATAATTTCAACTTCATAAGTACATGTATGTGCAGTATTGAACTAAGGACGCTGGCTCTAATTTATGTGATGCAATTATGCTTTCAAAAGACAATTTAAATGTTCATGAATTCTTGTTTAAATTTAAGTTTAAATGTACTTTGCTGGCTGTTATCATTATTACCATCATCATCATCATTCCTGTCCCACTACTGTCACCATATCAGTACCTGAACACTACAACAGCATCATATGATTATGATTTATCACAAACTTATAATTAGGATACAAGGATACAAGAACACAAGGAAGCTTTATTGTCATTCGCATCACATGTAGTACATGAGGTGGAACGAAATTGCATTCTCAAGGTACCAGTTTTACTCAGTGTAGCAGCTTAATATAAATATAGATTAAATAAGAGGTATTTGTGGGTATATACAGATATGCAGATAAAATAGACTTTACATGTAAATATAGACTGTACACTATGCATAGCAGTATGTCATATCAGCAGCAATTTGGACTGTACAATGTTCAGAGTATTGAGCATGGCGTGGGGAGATTAGCAGTGGTTTATGAGTGAGTGGTTAAAGAATAAATATTGCAGCATACAGTTAAGTTAAAGTGACCAGGTGTATTATAGTGTCAGTGTCAGTGCAGTATGTGTGTTAAGTGGAGTTCAAGAGTCTGACAGCCTCACAAATGAAGGTGTTCTTCAGTCTAGTGGTTCTGCACTTTATAGACCGCAACCTCCTGCCAGAGGGGAGCGAGACAAAAAGTGAGTGTGCAGGATGGGTAGGGTTCTTCATGACGCCGGTGGCCCTTTTCCTGCATCTGGAGGTGTAGATGTCTGTGCTGGTGGGGAGGCTGGCTCCGATGGTCTTCTGTGCAGCTTTCACCACCCTCTGCAGAGATTTCCTGTCTGCAGCAGAGCAGCTGCCATGTCACACAGTGATGCTCGAGCACAAGATGCTCTCCACCATGCATCTGTAAAACGATCTGAGAACTGAGGTTCCGAGACCAGCTCGCCTCAGCCGTCTGAGGAAGTACAGCCGTTGATGTGCCTTCTTAACCAGATTGGAAGTGTTGTTGCTCCAGGTGAGGTTGTCACTCAGGTGTACACCCAAGTACCTGTAGCGGGGGACCACTTCCACTTCAGATCCTCCGACGTGCGGGGGGGCATGCTGGCTTCTTCTGAAGTTCACAATCATCTCCTTCATCTTTTTTACATTGATACAGAGGTTGTTGTTTCTGCACCAGCCCTCCAGGTGTTTCACTTCCTGCCTGTAGCCAGACTCATCATTGTTTGTGATGCATCCGACCACAGCTGTGTTGCCTGCAAACTTCACAATATGACAGCCTGGTTGGGTAGGTGAGCAGTTATATGTGAGCAGAATGAACAGGATGGGACTTAACACACAGCCCTGAGGGGAGCCAGTGCTGAGGGTTAAGGTGGAGGAGGTGATGTTGTGGATCTTTACAGACTGTGGTCTGTTGTTCAGGAAGTCCAGGACCCAGTTGCAGAGGGAAGCATTCAGTCCAAGTGAAAAGAGTTTGTGAGTTAGAGTCTGAGGAACCATTGTGTTGAAGGCTGATGTGAAGTCCACAAAAAGCAGACGGACATAAGAGTCCTTCTGTTCCAGGTGGGTGAGGGCAGTGTCGACCACAGAATGGCATACAGAAATGGCATCCTCTGTAGAATGATTCTTCCTGTAGGCATATTGGTGGGGATCCACAGTGATGTCCATGGTGGCTTTGATATGGGACATGACCAGTCTCTCAAAGCTATTGGCCAAAGCTATACTAAGGGCTATTGGCCGGTAGTCATTCAGACCTGTCACTGTGGAGCTCTTGGGGACTGGAATGATGGTGGCAGTCTTCATGCAGGTGGGGACGACTTCCTGGCTGAGTGAGGTGTTAAAGATGTCCACCAGGACTTCGGAGAGCTGATCCGCGCAGTCCTATAACACCAGGCCAGGGATGTTGTCGGGGCCGGCCGCCTTTCAAGGGTCAATTCCCCTCAGGGTCCTCCTTACTTCAGCTGGAGTCACGCTGATGGGCATTTCTCCAGGTGTCGGGGTGAGTCTGGTGTTTGAGGGGGAGTTGAAGTTCTCGAACTGGGCGTAGAATTTGTTGAGAGCTTCTGGCAGGGGAGGGGTCGTTGGGGAATTGTGCATCCTTTAATTTGTAGTCCGTGATGCACCTTATGCCCTTCCACATGGCACCTGGGAGGTGAAATGTCCCTGGATTTTCTGAGCATATGCAGCTTTTGCTCTCTTCACACCTGCAGTCAGCTCTATTCTAGCCCTTCTGAGTTCCTGTGGGTCGCTGGACCTGAAGGCAGCATCCCTAGCTTTCAGCAGAGAGCGCACTAGTTTTAATTAGTTGACCAGAGGAAGATGGGTCCCCCTTGTGATTCTGGTTCCTCCAGCTTTCTGAGGGAGATTTTCCTTGCCACTGTCGCTGTTGGCTTGCTCACTTATGCGTAGTCCACACATAGCCGGATATTTGAATAACCGCATATATTTTTATGCGTTTGCTACTTTCATTCACATGCAAACGCAGTTTTACACCACCAAAAACGATTGATTATCAAATCTTCGGCCAAAGTGGAGATTTTGGAAAACTCAGTTTTTGTGTTTGCGTGTGTACATGTGAAGACGGCATTTTAGAGTCCAGAACATCACAATCTGGGACAAATGATGCTGTGATGTCATATGCGCGTACACTGTAATTGACTGCCTTGCTGTGGAAGGATGAACGCCAGCAGAGAATTTTTCATTTTTATGTTAATTCAAACACTCTTTGCGTGTTTGAGAAGTTCAGCTTCTCCAATACGTGGAGGAGCAAAGGAGAAGGAGTGCTTCTATCATGTTTGTTTTGAAGGATTCTGTTTCAGTTGAGATAATTTGCTAGTGTTTCAGAGCTGAGATTATATGCTAGTGTTTCAGAGTTGAGATAATTTGCTAGTGTTTCAGAGTTGAGATAATTTGCTAGTGTTTCAGAGTTGAGGTAATTTGCTAGTGTTTCAGTGCTGAGATAATTTCCTAGTGATTCAGTGCTGAAATAATTTGCTAGTGTTTCAGAGTTGAGATTATTTGCTAGTGTCTCATTGCTGAGATAGGGAGGGAGTGAGATACTCATAGCAATGGTCCTCAGGAAAAAAATCACTGTCAGCAGCTCAAGGCCATACTGATATGGGGGGGGCATGAAAAAAGAAAACAACATGTTGTTTAGGCGAGTGCCACATACCAGTTTAGCGTGAACAAAAAGAACAAAAGGCTCTTCTGTTCATAATGATGGTTTCTCAAATTTATCCACTCAGTAGCAGGGCCGAGACTTTATCCAGATGCTATCCAAGCCACAGTTCACAGTCTGAGAGTCCAACAGCTCTGACCCTCGCATAATCAACAGGCAGCTTCTGGGAGGCTTGAACAGCTGACCTGACCTCTTTAATTTCTGATATCAGGGCAACGCCTATCCAATCAGAAATAAGTCAAATCCAATCAAATCCAAAATAAGAATACAATGTCCTCCACGGAAAGAGTCGCCAGGCACACGACACGCCAACACGTCCGTCGTGTAGCCAGCTGCACATTCCCTCCGGAAAGGCAGGTTCCCCCAAACCCAAACTTCTCGTCAAGAAGATGGTGTCAATTTTGTTGGTGTTTGCAGTCATTTAGCTTTTCATGTTGTATGGCTATGTAGAAATGATAATAAATAAATGTAGAAACAAATAAATGTTCATGCAGAGAAATGTAGAAATAGATTCCAGATATAAATTGAAGTATGTCCTTTTTCATGACAAAATTTATTTATTAATTTATTTGTCTACACAATTATTTGTGTGCATTTATGCATTTATTTATATGTGACAAAACAAAACAAAAAATGAAAAAATGGATCTGGCTCTGAGAGCCAGCTCTGATTGTTCACTTCAAAGAGTTTCCTTTTCATTCATACATATCGCTCTCAGTCCAATCTTAAGCATTTCTACCCCTTTAATAAAAATATGAAACAAAACACGTCCCATATCAGTTCAATAAAAAAACGTGACTTTTAGTTTCCAAATTTATACTCTGAATTTTGCGGGATGGTAGGCAACTCTACGTGTCAAGCACTAGGGCCAAGCGGAAAATGGTCGCTCAAACTGAAGCCTGTTTCCTTTTAGACCGCCCACAAGCTAATCGATTGTCTCTGCCATTTCTTGCTAACGTGTGATTGCCCATTCCCGCTGTCACTCCATCAAACAGCATCTGGACTTGTAAACTGGTGTTTTGCAAGTTGGCCAGTGGTCCGTGTTCACCTGTTATTAACATGTTTTATGTTTGTTCTGTCCGTCACATTAGCTAGATGTATTTTAATATCAGAGGTTTCATAATAAAATACATCAACATAACATTACAATCTGTGTCTGTGTGCATGCGTCTACCAGTCAGTTATAAGCCATTTATTTACATGCCTCCAAGTTTAACTATTGTCAAAATAATTTAGAATTTCTGCTCATGTTTACTCAAAAATGAGGTATAATTGTATGGAACTTAAAATTGGTGTAAAATTGGTGGTAATGAGATGGATTGAAGTTGACTAACAAGGTGAAACAGAGTTGCTGATCATTATATGTTACATGCTTTACAACCAGTCAAACCACAACAGAACAGTGAACTTAGCAGTAACAATAGAAAACTAGAAGAACTACTAGAAAACACAGTGAATGGAAAGAGTTAGAGTTTTATTAAAATGTTTATTATTTGCATACTTGTGCCTGTGAAATTTCTATGACATTATATTTAAAATCCTCTAGACTGTAGTTTTTTAGAGAATTTGTAATATTTTTTAAAATTTATTTTTAAATTTTAGTATCTAAAAAAGTTTTTGGGGTAGTCCTTTTGGCAGATCTGGCAGGGCTTAAGTCCCATGAGCCACCCCCTCGCTCCACTCCTGTCTGTTTCAATGAATTATCATCAGCGCTGGTGTCTAAATAAACATAAATGTTAAAAGTATCAAGAAATTCATTATTTGAAAGAAGTAGTTTATATACTGTGAGCTACAAGCTTTGTTCCAGATATTCTTGATGCTCCTCAGCCATTAATCAAGCCACACTTGATTTAACATAATGATGTATTGATTAGCCAAAGCAGATACTGAGAATTACAAAAAATACTGTTTGGAAAGAGTTTAACCAACACATTCACATTCAGAACACCACTACTTACCGTGTGTGTGTGTGTGTGTGTGTGTGTGTGGGTGTGTGTGTGTGTGTAATAGCAGTATAGCAGTAGTGAAACACAATAGCAGTATATTGTGAAAGGACCAAAACTTGATTATATGCCTCTACACATCTTCAGCACAAAAAAAATAAAAACCTAAAACTTTCATTCTGTGAACTTCAAACTAAGGTCACCTTTACAGACAATAAACCTGAATAAGTGGCCTTACATCCCATTAAACATCATTAAAACTACTCTAAAAAAATCCTAGTGCTGAGAAAAAGGGCATAATCCTATTGGAGTAAGCACCTTATGATGACTGCTGTTTTTTCTCTAAACAAATAGATCTGAAAGCATTCTTAACTTTCCAACAGAAACACAATTAGAGGGCTTGTAGCTTTTAACCAATAGGGGGCCTCATGGGAAAGCTTTTAAAATGCTGAATCTCAGCAGTTGAGTGATTTTCCCACCAGTTTTATGCTTTTCATGACACTCCATATCCAAACAAGCCAGTTTCACTTCCACAGCATTTTAAAGTCCATTACTTTCCCTGAAAGCGCAGTAAGGTTTAGATTCCCATTGAGACATTATGAAATATTGAAAAAAAAAATGAATTTGGATGAATGAATGAAGGACAGATTTAGGATGGTAAGGAGAAGTCACAGAGAATATAAAGAGTTATTCTGAATTCCCTCATAAAAGCCACTTATATAATGTTAAAATATGCTTATATTAGCATCCTTCTTTAATAATGATAGAGGGCAGAGGCGAATGAGAGAGTGATAGAGAACAGGAGAGAGTGAAAGAAGATGGTGGATAGTGGTGGTGATGGTGTGTGGAGTTATTAATAGACATTGTATGAAAGGGATAGTGAAAGAGTAACAAACTGGAGGTGAGTGAAAGAGAAGGGAGGATAGTGACAGAGTGCAGAAGAGTTATAGAGAGTAAAAGAGTGATAGAATGTGGATGAGAGTGATAGAAAGTGAAAGAGTAATAGAGACTGGAGGAGAGTGATAAAGAGTCAGTGAAGGAGGGTGACACTGATGCAGTGTGGAGGAGAATGATAGAGCGGAGGGGAGTGATAAAGAGTGAAAGAAACTGATAAGGAATGAAGAAGTGTGAGTCAGTAAAAGAGTTAAAAATTAGTGTTAGGCAGATAGAGAGCAGAGGAGAGTGATAGAGTATGAAAGACTGAAAGATCAGAGAAGATGAATAGAAAGTGATAGAGTGATAGAAAGTGATAGTTAGAAAGTGAATTGTAGTGAGAATAGTGGATTGTACTGATAAAGCCTGAGTTGAGTCTGTAGTGGTTGAAAGGCCTATTCTCTGTGCTTGCTGTGCATCAAGATTTTGTCCTTTTGCTGAGAAGACCAAAAGGACTTGGCAATTTTAAGTATCATATACTCTTCTTCTGTCCTCCAGATAAATCTTACTTACTGCAAACTTTACTTCTTACATGTGTCTTTCAACACCTCCAGACCCAGAAGACCCTACTACTGCCGTAGAAGCTGCAGCACCAACAATCTCCTCTACCAACCATGGTCATCACCTTCTCAGGCCTGGATGACATGTGGGCTCTGAAATTGCCAGTCTGCTGTCCAGAAGGCATAATTGCTAGAATTTCTCACTTTGACAGAAATCTGGATCACCCCAGACAACTCGGCGACTCCAGGAGCCCTGTCCTCTGCCTTTAGTTTCAGTAATTCTCCAAGGCTGACTGGCAGGGGTGGTGGCACAGGTTTGCTCCTGTCTAAAAAGTGGCACACGCTGCCACTTTTATTTCCTCATCTCTCAATCTCTTCTTTTGAGTTCCATGCTGTCGCTATATCTTCTCCTGTAAAACTTAACATTATTGTAATCTATCATCCTCCTTATACCCTAGGCAACTTCATAGTTGAGTTAGACATCTGAGTCTCTTCCCCATTGATGGATCTCCACTCATTCTCCTCAGTGACTTCAACCTCCCATTGGACAAACTGCAGTCATCATGCCTCCTACCACTTCTATCTTCTTATGATCTCATCCTCAACCAAACTCCACCCACCCACAGAGCTGGCAACACCTTGGACCTGATCTTCACCAAACCTACTCCAGTCCTGGAAACCACAGTAACCCCCCTCCACTGCTCTGACCATCACTTTATATCTTTCACTTTCTCTCTCCCTACTTTTCCTGTACGCAGCTCTCCTTGTCCTTCCATCTCCAGTCTCAACCTACACACTATTTCTTCCTCATCTCTTGCTTCAACCACCCTGTCTACCCTCCCTAATCCTGACTCCTTTTCCTCTCTCTCACTCGACACTGCCACAGACACTTTCCTCTCCTCACTTTCTTCTGCAATTGACCTTCTTTGTCTTCTATCCCCCAGACCTACAAGATCTTCTCCACCTGCTCCCTGGATGACCGATATCCTGCGAAGCAACTGGAGAGAACTGAGGAAAGCCAAGAGAAGATGGAGGAATTCCAGTTTGGACTCAGATCTCCACCACTATCAGTCTCTTCTCTTCAAGCTCTCTCTCAACATCATTGCTGCAAAAACAGCCTTTTTCACAAGGAAACTGGAAGCATTGGCATCTGAACCTCGTAAGCTTTTTAATATTTTCTATTCTCTTCTCAACCCTCCACCTCCCCCACAACCCTCCTCCCTTACTTGCAAAGATTTTGTCACCTTCATTGAAGAGAAGGTTGATAAGATTCGTAAGTCCTTTTCTGTTTCCACTATCTCCATAAATTTTTTCCACCATGCTAATAACTTGTTCACCTCTTTCTCTTTTCTGTCCACAGAGAATGTATTGCAACTATTGACATCCAGCAACCCAACAACTTGCCCACTGGATCCCATACCATCTACACACCTCCTGTCCATCACTTCAGACCTACTACCTTTCATTTCTTCTATCATAAACAGTTCTCTGTCATCAGGTCACATTCCATCAGCATTCAAGACTGCTAGGGTGGTTCCCATCCTGAAGAAGCCTTCATTGAATAACTCAGATGTCAGCAACTACAGACCTGTATCACTCTTGTCTTTTCTCTCAAAAATTCTTGAATGTGCTGTTTATAATCAGCTATCTGTCTTTCTCTCCCAGAACCAACTCCAAGACCCATACCAGTCTGCCTTCAAACCTGCACACTCCACTGAAACAGCCCTGATCGCTGTGACTGAAAAACTCAAGACAGCTAGATCTGCCAGACTGTCATCGGATCTCATCCTACTTGTTCTCTCTACAGCCTTTGACATGTTCAACCACGACATCATCCTGTCAATACTCTCTAACCTCGGGATCACTGGCTCTGCAATGAAGTGGTTCTGATCTTATTTAGAGCGTCGCTCGTACCAGGTAACATGGAGTGGGTCCACATCCACTCCATGCAGGCTCTCCACTGGTGTCCCGCAAGGCTCAGTACTGGGTCCTCTTCTTTTCTCCAGAAGCAAGAAGCCTTGGGATGATTCTCGACAACCAGTTATCATTTAATACTCACATCGCAAATGTGGCACGGTTGTGCAGGTTCATCCTCTTTAACATTTGATGGATCCAACCCTTTATGACCCAGGACGCTACCCAGGTGCTATCTCAAGACTTGACTACTGCAACTCACTCCTGGCTGGTCTTCCTCTAAGAGCCACAAGACCCCTGCAGTTGATCCAAAATGCAGCTGCTTGGCTGGTCTTCAACCAACCCAAGTTCTCTCATGTCACTCCTCTGCTGCGTTCATTTCACTGGCTTCCTGTAGCTGCCCGCATCAGGTTCAAATCCCTGATGCTCGCCTACAAAGCAAGTAATGGACTAGCCCCTATCTACCTAAATGCAATGGTCAAGTCTTGAGTTGCACCTTGATCCCTTAGAGCTTCCAGTACAGCTCGGCTTGACCCACCATCCTTCAAGACACGTGGAAGGCTAAGATCTCGACTCTTCTCTGTTCTTGCACCGAAGTGGTGGAATGAACTCCCACTGACTGTGCGGACAGCAGAGTCCCTCACTGTCTTCAAACACAGACTGAAGACCCATCTCTTTATGGAGCACTTAAGTCAGCACTAGTTTAAATCTCTTGTTGTAATGCGTTATGCTCATATTCTGGATAATTGTATATCTGCTTCCTTCTAGGTATTAGTAATGGCTGCCCTAACAATGTCTGAACTGAAGAGTTGCTTGTATTCTAACCTGCCTTTAACTAGCAGAGATAATACTCTTATGGAAACAAAGCACTGTTGTACATCACTCTGGATAAGAGCGTCTGTCAAATACTGTAAATGTAAATGTAATAAAGCAAGGCAAGAGAGAAAGAGTGGAGAAGAGTAACAAAGTGAATGAGTGTGAAGGACAGTGGATTTGATAGAGATGAAGGAGAGTGATAGAAAGTAGAGAAGAGTGACAGAGTGTGGAATACAGTGATAGAGAGTGGAGGACAATAGAGGGTGGAGGAAAAGGAAAGACAGTGGAAGGATGAGGATGAGTACAATAGAGCGTGGAGGAGAGTGACAGAGTGTGTGAGAGAGTGATAGTGATAGAGAGTAATAAATGTGGAGTATGTAGAAAAATGAGAGTGTTTATTTCCTGTATTCTTAACTATAAATTAGCTGAAGGTGAATTACAGGAGAAGGTGAATACAGTCTCTGTATTCTGCTGAATAAACAGAAGCTGTTTTAAATCAGCATTGAATCATATTCTTTATCATTTTGCATAAAGCCGCTGTCTTTACTGGCCCAGTGACATGTTATTTTCTGCTTCATCTGGGTTCATCAGCAGAACCATACTGCTCTAGTGTTATTATTACCACTCTGACTGATATCCTCTGTTAATATGATGAGGAATACTCATTACTTTGCTTTTTGCTCTAAATCACATGCTCTCCTGTTCTCCCTGAGGCTCTCCAAGTGTAATGGGCTGGAAATCCTCCATCTGAGCTTGTGTCTGCTACACTTTGATTATTTCATGGACAATACAGTATATTTATAACTGTCCAAGACATGGACAATGGCCTTCTTTACCCAAAAGAGGAAGAAAATGACCACAAAAATTTCTGCTCTACAAGAATAACAACACTTATTTGAACTTCACACTTATGTAAACTCTAATTTCATAATTAGATTTATCATAATGATTGATTAAAATCAACAGTTTATGAATAAAGTCATTTCTGATTGATTAAAGTCAATAATCTCATCCAAATGACTGCCTGAAAGCTTCCTAATCAACATTTAAAGTAAATCAGAATCAATCAGAAAGTTTCAGTTCCTGCTGATGGGGGAAAACGATTGATTTGTTCACAAATTTGTTCACAATTTTTCACTTAGCCCACATGTAGTCAATGATTGGAGAATTGTGCTTCTTTAGTCACACATTTAATGTTAACAAACACTAAAACTGAAAAGTCACTTGAATTGCCCAGTTGTGTAAGAATACATACAACTGTTTAAACCACATCAAGATTAATTAATGTTTCACAGACTAGGTAATGTGGTTTAGGACACAGTAAGGGGAAAAATTCTGTTTTTGGGTGAACCATTCCTTGTAACTGACCTTTTGAACTATTCCCACAATCAAGAGTTTCCCACAGAGCAAAGCCAGCACCCAACCACCAGGATTTTCATTATGAACCACCTGATAAGATTGATACCACAAATTATCCAAAAATAATGGGAGAAAACCTTTCCCCAGAATATTTTTGACCACATTTAACCCACACAGAGCTGAAAGATCTGTCATTCTGGGCTGATCTGGTTCATTTGCATTTACATTTACAGTATTTGGCAGACACTCTTATCCAGAGTGACGTACAACAGTGCTTTGTTTCCATAAGAGAATTATCTCTGCTAGTTAAAGACCGGTTCGAGTACAAGCAACTCTTCAGTTCAGACATTGTTAGGACAGCCGTTACTATTACCTAGAAGGAAGGAAAGATATACAATTATCCACAATATGCATAACACATTACAACAAGTGATTTAAACTTTTTGCTGCATATTTTTGTCACATTAGCTTCCAACTCCTGTGATTTGTCAACAGAGACAGTTATCTGCAGAGATTAAATCTGCCACAGTAATTCTGTCATTCAGGTGTTTTCTTCATATTTTCTGTTCTGTTCTGTTCACATTAACTTTAAGTCTCCCACCATGCAAACAGAGATCTCTAATCACTACACAGTACAGAGCAAACATCTTCAGATATTCAATGTGGCTTTACTTTTTGTACTTTTACTTGAAATATAAAAAAAACTAGTGACATCAGCAGTACATTACTGTACTGTCATTTTTAACCAAACAGCTATTTAAGGAGCTATTAGTGTGATATCTAGTCCAAAACAGAGTGGCAGACACACGCAGATAAAAAGAATAAAGTTTACTGTAGGACTGGCACAGACAAAAACAAAGATCAGGGCTGTGAAATATATTCTAATGTCGAAGAACAAGATACTAAGGGCTGAGGCAAACACAGGATAGAGTCTGTAATCAGTGAGTGCAGCTGCGGCTGATCAGTACTCCGGGGAGAGCGACCTTCGGACTCGTCTCTGATTGGCTGAGGAGGAGCTCCCGTCTCGAAGTGCTTGCTGGGATTTGGAGTTTTTCAAGCGGGCGCTCAGAGGCTTCCTTATGACAATCAGCAGAAGCTGGTTTGATCCAGAAACTACCAG
This sequence comes from Crenuchus spilurus, assembly GCA_036984385.1. Lineage (NCBI taxonomy): Eukaryota > Metazoa > Chordata > Actinopteri > Characiformes > Crenuchidae > Crenuchus > Crenuchus spilurus. Next base: position 12,591 of record BRDA01068311.1, read on the forward strand.
TTGCTACCACAGTGCAAGCGCATTTATAATGGCTCAAGTGATTGATGTTAATTAAATGTTAATTTATACTTTTATTGATCCTTGTAAATAACAGAGATTATTGACCCACATATAAAAACTAATAAATCCTGCACTGTCATTTAAAATATACACAAGTAAACACAGAAACCTCCCTCCAGGATCATGGTGTAAACAAGAGAAGCACAAACAAGTGCAATACAATAAATACAGAGGCCACATCAGTAAGACAAAGTACGACAAAGGACAGGAGAACTGACCTATATACCTATATACAACAGTGAGTATATAGAGTACAGTCATGGCCACAAGTTTAGAGAATGGCACAAATTTAGATTTTCACTGAGTTTGCTGCCTTCCTTTTTTCAGAAGCTTTTGTCAGATGTTTATATGCCATAATAAAGTACAATTATAAGCATTATTTACTTTTTTTACTCTTTATTGACAAATACATCTAGTTTAAACCAGAGGAGGAGCCTGACATGTCATTTTGCAGGGGCTTAGCCCAGAAGTGGCCCACCAAAACTTTTTTTTTTTTTGGGGGGGGGGGATCAGAATAGGCTATAGTGCAATTTAGCATTTATTGTTTAGTGTTAGAACAATCAAAATGAAATAAATAATAAATGAAACCAAGTAGTTGTATTAAACCATAATATTTGACAGAACTACATATACTAACTACTGTATATAACACATTACGTAGTTGTACAGGAAAGCCTGCATGACTTATTGGATCTAGACTTGATGATAGTGAAATTAACCAAATAGGACACACTAGTGAACACGTGGTAATAAGACATCTAACATTGAGAGTCTCTCTAACAATAAGAGATCTAACATAGTCTTTCTTACCTTGTTCTTGTTCTATCTATGTTCTGGATTCATTCTGCTCACTCTCTTTGTCTCCCTCT
>BRDA01068312.1:0-11046 GCA_036984385.1 Crenuchus spilurus
TGTTTTCACATCAGTAGATTCAGTACAAGGAAATAAAACATATTTAGAAAGTACTTAATTAAGCTAGCATGTAGCAACAAACAATATATTGAAATTTGAAATCTTCAATGTAATGACAATAAAGCATCTTTATCTTTAAAATTTCAACAACATCCTAACTCACATGTGTGTCTAAAACACAGGCTGCAAAACACAGCATTGTTCTGACTTTATTTTGGCTGTTGTTATTGATTAGCCTCGACAGAGCTAGCAGTTATGAAGAGCAATTATGCACCAGGCGCCAGGTAAACAGCGTGACAGTCTCAGGACAAACCTGGGGATTTATCACGATATTCGTGTAATACCCACCCACAGCACAAGTAGTTAGCTTTGCTACTCACTGCTTGACCAGTCCTCCTCCCGCAGGCTGAAGTGCTCTCGTGAGACTACGTCTGGGGCGGCGTCTCGCGAGCACTGCCATGCATGTGCGCAAACACAAACAGACACGGCCCAATCTCCTCTGGATTGTACCATAAATAAGAGGTAGTTTAGGACCATGTGCTGTGTGCTTCGAGTATTGTGTGCGTAGTTGTTTTGTTTTATTTATTTTATCAACTAAAACATCTAATTATGAGAAGAAAAAATCACCCCCAAAAAGATCCGGGGCTTTTGAAAAATCTACCCGGGCTTAAGCCCCCAAAGCCACCCCCAGGCTCCGCCCCTGGTTTAAACAAAGACTTCATATTTACAGTGTTGACCTTTCTTCTTTAATTAAGACTTCTGCAGGTCACCTCGGCATGCTGGATATCAGCTTCTGAGCAAACTCTTGAGTGATGGCAACCCATTCTTGCCTAATCAGAGCTTGGAGTTGTTCAGAGTTATTGGATTTTTGTTTGTCCACCTTCTTTTTGAGGACTGACCACAGGTTCTCAATGAGATTAAGATTTTGGGAATTTCTTGGCCATGGACCCAAAATTTCAATGTTTTGCTCACAGAGTCATGTGGTTATCACTTTAGCCTTGTGACATGGTGCTCCATCATGCTGGAGATAGCGCTGTTCATCAAACTGGTCCTGGATCGTTGGGAGAAGTTGCTCTTGGAGGATACTTTGATAGCATTCCTTATTTATGGCAGGGTTTTCAAGCTAAACTTTGAGTGAACCAACTCCCATGGATGAGAAGCAAACTCACACATGAATGGTCTCAGGATGCTTTACTATTGGCATGACACAGAACTCATGGTAGCATCACCTGTTCTTCTACAGACAATCATTTTTCCAGATGTCCCAAACAGTCTGAAGGGGCTTCATCAGAGTAAATGTAAACATAAACATTTTCTACAAAGGAGTAAAGACTATGAGTGCAGAGCTACAAACTAACGTCCCGGGTGATAAAATTAGCACACGGGATGAGATCAAAGCTCTTTTGGGATGTTTACAGGACAAAAGTGTTGTGGGTGGTGAAACTCTGTGTCTGTAAATGTTTTTATTGTGATTGACAGATTACCATGTCAGTAAATGTGCTATCTGTCAAATGATACACTTTCCTTGATTCTCATGGTAAAAAAAGCGGACAGAGTGCACTTAAAAAAACTGTGAAAGCAAAAACCATGTTTTTTAAAGTAAAAACCACCTCTTTTAAAGTAAACTAGTTAACCATGTCAGTGTGTATGAGTGTGACACACAGATCAGATTAGCTAATGACAGCTAACAGTCTGTTAACATCAGCTCAGATATTCTCTCTTCTGTGAACACCTATTATTTAATAATTGCAAGTGGCATAAGGTACATGCTGTATATTTAAAGCAGAAATTAGCTTACTGACTCTTCACTGATCAGATTTCAGTTACATGTGACTTTTGTCCCATAGCTGTAAGTGTGAGTGTACATTAACTCATAATAGCACAGTCAAAATCAGGAGAACTGAGCAGATATATGTAGTATAATAGTGTAATGAAAACATCATATATATATATATTAAAGAAATGAGCCATGAAAGGCTGTGCGTTACTGCAGTTTTATCACAGGGAAGGGTGATTTTGGCACAACTTGCCAATGAAGCTGGCTGAGTTCAATTAGTTAGCTTAACAGAACATCTATACCACTCTGATTATCCTCTAAGATCAGCTGTTCTATGAGTTCTGAATAAAGCAAAGACAATGAATCTAATGTAAGCTAATGTTAAATTAAAAATGAAAGTTTATCTCTCATAAGCTGATTTTTAATCTTAAGTCCATATAAAGTACATATGGTTTAAACACAATATTTTAACAAGAAAAATACAGCAATAAACCCCCCATCCTCCCGCCAATTCACAAATGGAATAATCCACTCTGTCTGTTCCCCTCCCCTCTCTTCCATGCGTGCAGACACTCTGTGCCAGTGAGTTCAGTAAGTCACATTAGTTCATCACTCTGTATGTTAGGTGGAGCTTAGATACATTATCTGATTGTTTTACAAGAGGTTAATGTTGCACTTTGCAGGTTGTCAGTCAAGCTTTGTTCAATGTGTGAACTGGACAGTGAAAGGAGCGGATGTTCCACTAATGCCCGTTCACACTATACGACTCATGCAATTCACACTATATGACTGGTCATCGACACGGGGTCACAAAATACACAATTTTTCATTTTGGGAAATCCCACACTTAACCTGGCAGCTCTACAAAACACATTTTGTCACAAGAACAGAAGTAAACACATGTGAGAGCTAGTGATGCCATGCAGGAGATATTTTCTAAAATAAAAAAACAAGCAATACAAGTCGTTACTGTGCTGATTTGCAGCAACAAAAAAAGAAGAAAAAGAAAAGAAGATGGATGAGAAAATGGATAAAGGCATGCGGCCAGCAGGGAGAGTTGGAGGTAAATATGAAAACGTACTTGTCAGTTCAGTTCAATTACAGCACAGTCCCACCTGTCACCAGCATTATTTCATTTGTCCATTATATTGATCATAAATATAATCAATCACTTTATTTCTCCAGTGCAGTCTAACAGAGAGATTGTATCAGCAGTCACATGGTTGTCTCTCTACATGATCACATTGGTTGTAGGTAGTTTCTGCTCTTGACTCACAGTCGCAGACTGGATCTGATATTCAGCATGTCAAATATTTGCAGGGCGTCATAGGCATCGGTAATCACTTTTCAATGACTCAGCAAACATCTTGTCTGTGTGTGTATTTGTGTGTGATCAGCCAGTCAGACATGGATATTGCCCCTGCTATCAATAAATAACTTCAAGGTGCTTTTTTGGGTAAGAAGTGGAGTCTTCAATCACTGTCATTTAATTTGAGAATTAATAAACATTTTACACAGATAAATCATTTCATGTAATCCATTAATTTTACCAATATTATTCTGACTACTGCCGATTTAATCTACTTGTATAACTTTTGCCCCAGTTATCATTCATCCACTCAGTTTTCACCGGTGTAGCCACATGACTCATCTGTAATTTTGAGAAAACTGTCATGACCTAACCCCAGCCTACTAAGGTCTGCTCTTGTTGTGCCTCCCGGCTAGGCGCTCTCTTTCACTCATGCTCATTCTCTCTCTCTCTCTCCCTCTCGCTCGCTTATTTCTACTTCCCAATTGTTCCTCGTAAGTTTCCTCAGCCCTGCCTACATTTCCCATCAGCCCCGCTCTCTTGCTTTCCCTCCATGTACTCAGCTCAGCTAGACACTACACTTCCCAGAATCCTTAGATCTAGCCATGGCTCTCACTCACTCCCTCCACAGCTGTTAGGTATTACCCTCATCAGTAGGGTTGCCACCCGTCCCGTAAAATACTGAATCGTTCCGTATTTGTACATTAAAAGTTATGTTCCGTATTGAACCAATACGGGACGCGCTTTGTTGCATATTTTTATCAAAGGGGGTGAAATAAGGTTGAACTGAGACAGAAACGATATGTGTGAATCTGCTGCTCTCTCTCTCACCCTCTCTGTCCTGTTTCAGTGTGTGTGTGTGTGTGTGTGTGTGAGAGAGAGAGTGACAGGTCTTTGGCGAACGAAACGGCTCTTAGAGTCGACTCTTTGAAGTGAGCGATCAGAGCCGACTTGTGTCTGGGAGCCAGATTTGTTTTCCCCTCTCTTGAAGCCGCACAGGATTGTTGCACGTGCAGAGAGAGAAGCTACAAAAAAACTCTCTCGGATGAAAACCCTCTGCATATGACAAAAAATGACATAAGTTTAAATAAATAAATGCACACAAGTAATTGTACAGAGAAAAAAATAAATTAATAAATACATTTTGTCACAAAAAAAGATATAGGAACATTTATAAAAGGAATTTATTTCTACATTTCCATGCATAAAATGATCTGGCTCACTTTTGAAATACAAAACAGACAACAAAAATGTACTGAAATATGGTCATCAATATGGAAAGTGTTGGGGGATATGTGATTTTTCCTTTTGCATGATACATGTACTCCTGCCTGTATTGTAACCATAATTTACTTATTTTACTTTATTCTGCCCTATTCCTTTTTTAATTCATGATCATTTTGTGATATAGTGAAATATGTGACCATGTTGCAGCCAGATACATACATACATACATACATACATACATACATACATATATATATATATATATATATATATATATATATATATATATATATATATATAATTCTTTTGTTTTTGTTCTGGTCTTTCTGTAAAATGCAAAACTCTATAAATATATAATTTAGAAAAAAATATATGATTTAAATTTTTTTTACATTTCTACATTTATTTAATTTCATTTTTCTATTATTATTATACTATTATTTTTACTATTTTTTATTATTATTATTATACTATTATTTCATTATTTTATTACTAGCTTAAGCTAAGCAGCCAAAAAAAAGAAGAAGAAGAAGAAGAAGAAAAGGAAGAAAAGTCTTTCGATTTGGGAGCTGTAAGAGGTCTTTTAAGTAAATCAAGCCATAGAAGCCCATCATTGGTGTGAGTCATGACCAATGAAAGCATTGTCTGCATTGCTAAGATACACCTGAAAATGGTGTTCGATTTTAAAAAATAGCATTTTCCGAAGGCAATTTTAGTCCGCTTTACAATGTTTCTCTGACAGTGTTAAACCTTTTATTATATTGGTGAAACATTCAAGCCACACTCAAACCGCAATGGAATCCCACCCACCATACACTCAATCTGGCTAACTCTTGGCTTTTAGCTCGCTCTCTAGGCTATATGGCTTTCAGGCTTATGGCTATTCCTTGTTAAAGTGTGCATACGGTATGTTCAGAACATCTGGAAAAGAGATGTCAGTGTCACAAGCTGGTGATGTTGTCCGTAGTTTATGATGACCTGAATGCCCTGCCATATGCTTTGCATGTCACCAGTGACCTGGAAGTGCCCTTGGATTTTCTGAGCATGAGTGCACCATCACTGCAATAGTTTTTGACAGATTGGCCCATGTTTGCCTCATCCATGTTTGCCTAAACACAATGCAATGCCTTTTCCTTTTTCTTTGAAAACTTCAGAAATTGTGAGAATGTAGGGAAAATGAGCATGTTGGTGAATTCTTTTGTTAGAAGATTATTTATTAGATATTCTGGACCCTGGGATGGTGGCAGAGTTCCATCAGAGGTTTCCTGGTAGGCCTGTCCCTTAACCTAGTGGCCATCTCAGGTGCCAGTTGGGCAGTCTTCATGTTTGACAGGTATCCTAGGGGGAATCTGAAGAAACATCTGAAGAAGCACATTGATGGCTTCCTGGTGGTAGTTTGATGTTCACTGTGGCCAGCTATACCACACCTGATTTCTAACAGCTTAGTCTCTTGCCATTAGAATAGTACAAAAAAATAAGAAACGTTGGGATATATCTTTCATTTCAGTATTCTCCACACATTCTCTGTTGGGGACTGCAGGAAGGCCAGTTCAGTAGCTGTACCCTCTTCTTCCATTGCCATGCCTTTTTAATGAGTGCAGCATGTAGTTTTGCATTGTGTTGTTGCTGTAAAATCTCACCATACATTTCTGCATTAATGCTGCCAATACCAAATTGTAAATTACCTTCATCAAGGGCACTGATACAGCCCCATACCATTACAGACCCTAGTTTTTGGACTAGTTACTGCTAACAGTTTGCATGGTCATTTTTGTGGCTATATCATCTGTTGATAAATAATGGTTCTTAATGCAGTGATCAGAGATCACAAGTGTTCAGCTTAGGCTTAAGGACACAGAACACATAGACAGTAGACACAGACCAAAGGTGTGACATAAATCATGATTACAATAACCTGTTGACATCACCACTGTCACATCATTTAAACATTTTAACATGATTACTAGTCCTAAATTGATCCTGTCATTTTCCAATTTTTTTATAATGTGTTGAAGGCCTGAAATGCAGGAATTACTGTATATTAACAAATTAATTTAAGTTGACCGGCCCATATAATAGAATAATTAATTAATATTTAAAATAATAATTAATGAATAATATTTTTTACAAACACACTGAGTGCAACTTAGACACATCATCAGTGTTGTATCCTGGGTTCATTTGGTGTTTCTGATCTCACAACAGACACCCTCGCCCAGGTGACCCAGCCAGGGTTGATCAGGTCCCGGATGGTATCTAAGTAGCTTGTGTAGTCCACAGATCCCTCGGCTTGATCCACAGCCATCTTGATGCCTTTTCTGCTGCGTCAGTGATGGTTTTGATGGCTTTCCTGATCTGCAGTCCCTTCACTCCCAACATCTTTAGTGCCCTGATGAGAGACTGGCCGGCAAACCCTCTGCACCCAACCTCAATGGGGTTACATCGGGTTCTCCATCCCCTGCTTCGGCATTCACCTGCCAGCTCCTCATACCTGGCCCTCTTCCTCTTGAAGGCCTCCTCGATCCAGTCTTCCCAGGGAACAGTCAGCTCCAGCAGGACCACCTGCCTCGTTGTATCAGACACTAGGACTATGTCTGGCCTGAGTGTGCTCACCACTATGTTTTCTGGGAATTTGAGCTGTGTCCCTAGGTCGTATCCAAGTCAACCACACTTCTGTGAAACCAACCTGACCAGTTAGGAAGCAACACTGATTGTGAATCAATTTTCCCTGCTGTTGTGCAAATGGAACAGACAACAGGTAGAAATGAGAGGCAATTAGCAAGACAACCCCTATAAAGGAGTGATTCTGCAGGTGGTGACCATAGACTGTTTATCTGTTCTCATCCTTTATGGCTGATGTTTTGGTCACTTTTGCATTTTGTCAGTTCTCTCAGCATAGAGGTAGCATGAGGCGATGTCTACAACCCACAGAAGTTGCTCAGGTAGTGCAGCTCATCCAGGATGGCAAATCAATGCTGAGCTCTGGCAAGGTTTGCTGTGTCTGTCAGCACAGTGTCCATAGCATTGAGCAGATACCAGGACAAAGGCCAGTACACCAGGAGACATGGAGGGGGCCGTAGGTGGGCATCAATCCAGCAGCAGGACTGCTACCTCCTCCTTTGTGCAAGGATGAACAGGAGGAGCAGAACCAGAGCCCTGCAAAATGACCTCCATGTCACATGTCATGTCACACACCATCATTGCTTCGCGATGGTAGGCTGCACAGACAAGTCACTTCTCTCCAATGCCATCTGTCTCTGGTTGCTTGTAGCAGGCTAGCACCTGATAATCCAGTCCATGTCTTGATGTTATCCATTCAGGTTATTCTTGGTCTTCCACGTCTTTGGACTCCTTCCACAAGTCCAGTCATAACACTTCCTTCAATGCTCTCATGTGCATGCCTCATCACATGACTGACGTAATGTAACTTGAGGGATTTAACGTGTATCAGTAACTCCTTTTGAGTTCTAGCCATCTCATATACTTGCTCAGTGGTCATCATCTTCATCCATGAGATCTTCAGCAACTTCCTGATGCACTTGTTCTCAAAAGCCTGAATACATCTTTCTTCCTCTTTCTTCAGTGTCCAGGCTTCACATTCATATGTAGCTACTGGCCAGACCATGGCTTTCATCAGTCTTAGTTTGGTGTTGGTGCTAATTGACTTGCTTTTCCACATCTTTGTCAATTTGATCATCACCAACATGCCCATGGCCATTCTTGTCTTCACTTCACTGGCACAGTCTGCAGCTTTTGTTACTCTGCATCCCAAATACGCGAAAGAGTCTACTTGCTCCAGAAGTCTTCCTTCGACTGTGATCTTCAGTATATCTTCAGTGTTCGTCATCACATTTGTTTTTGCTGCATTGATCTGCATGTTATATTCCTTTGCAGCCTTCTCAGTGCGACTCACCGGCTCTTCTAATTGTTCTTTTGATGTGGCCAATAAGACAATGTCATCTGCATATCTGAGATTGTTAATAGTCCTTCCACCAATCTTGAAACCTCCCATAAATCCCTGTAGTGCTTTCCTCATCACTTGTTCTCCTAAGATCTTGAATAAACATGGTGAGAGGTTACATCCTTGACGGACTCCTTGTCTTACGTTGAACCATGCTGATGTGTGATCGGCAGTCCTGACGGCTGCATGCTGCTGACTGTACAAATTTCTCAGCAGCTGGATCAGGTGTGAGGGAAAACCCATCTCCAGCATGGTTATCCACAATTGGTCATGTTCAGTGGCGGATGCTGGTCTTTCAAGGAGGGGAAGCTCAATTTCAGGCTACATCATAAAATGTTGTCGGTTTATCTATACATAAATTCTATCCTCCGTTCCTTTTCAAGAAAATGATCTGTGACCCTGTCGTACCAAAAAGGCGTCTTTTCCAGGGACTTGACTAGTGTCCTCTCAATGGCCAGCAGAGCTAGGCTGCTTAAACGGCCTTGGCTCATGGTGTTGCTGGTGTAAGACTTGAACCACTTTAAAAACAGTAGAAGCTCTTTACTGGCGCGAGGCTAGTGTGAAGTGTGTCCGCCTGTCAGTGCTACCGCTGGACAGAAACTGCGATAGAAGTCAGAAAGAGTGATAGAAGTCAGTCTCCAAACACAAGCAGCTACAAAAAACCACCAGAAATAGAAGCTTGATTTGTCGCTAGTCGTTTTTAACAAAGAAAATGCTGCTAAGATAATTAGGAAAGTCTTCGGTTCAACTCAGAACAGAATGAAAATTTTAAAAAAGGCTCCCACGTATGTTTACACAAAAAGATTGCTGATTCGCTTTGTAGTGCGTTGTAGTGCATATTTAGTCAATGACATGTACACACAACAGTATATTATTAATCACTTATTTTTTGACATTTTAGGGGAAGCTGAACTTCCCTTGCAGTCTTAGAGCAATCGCCATTGGTCATGTTGTACCATGTTGAATGCCTTATTGAAATCAATAAAACAGAAATACAGTTCCTGGTTCCTTTCTCTTGCTTTCTCCAAGATGATCCGGAGGTTTGTGATCTGATCCTGAGTGGCTCTTCTTGGTCTAAATCCAGCTTGTTCTTGGGCAATCTCCCCTTCCAGCTTAGACTGCATTTGTTTTAATATCACTCTCAACAAGATCTTACTAGCATGTGAGACCAGTGCAATGGTCCTGTAGTTCTTGCACTGGAGCAAGTCTCCTTTCTTGGGCAGTGGGATGAAAAGTGATTGCGTCCATTCTTCTGGCCAAATTCCAGTTTCCCAAACTTCCATACAGATCTCATGGAGCTTATTCAACGTTGTCTCTCCACCAAACCTGAGCAGTTCAACTGCTATGTCATCTGGACTGGATGCCTTTCGTGTAGCCAGTTCTAACATAGAACGCTTGATTTCTTCCTTCAGTGGTGGTGGTTCCTTTTCTTGAACATCAATCTGAATGTTATCTTCTGCACCACTGTATAGTTCCTCACAGTAGTTTTTCCATCGTTGACACACCTTCTTTGGTTCCACAAGTTTCATGCCATCTTTTTCCCTGATGGCTACTGTGCGAGACTGGAATGGTTTAGTGAGCTTCTTTACTATCTGGAATACAGGTCTGCTGTTCCCTTTCTTTGCATTTTCTTCCAGCTCACTGCACAATGAGTCCAACTCAGCTTGCTTATTTCTTCTGCCTGTAATCACTGGAAGACTTTGTTTTTGCTTCATGCTTCTTCTTAATCCACTCAAAGGTTTCGCTGGTAATCCAGGTCTTGTGTTTGATATGGTTTTTCTGTATTGTCTTCTTAGCAGCTTCCAGCATGACATTCTTCATTTGCTGCCACAGTTCATCTGGTGTTTGTGGTTCTTGGAGTCTTGCTAAGTCTTCAAATCTGTTGGCAACCTCCATTTGGTACTGCAGCTTGAACTGGTCCTGTCTGAGTTTTCCAAGGTCCAGTTGAATTGGCTTCCTCACTTCAATCAATCAATCAAATTTTATTTATAAAGCGCTTTTTACAACTGATGTCACAAAGCAGCTTACAGGGTTTGCAAAAACAGACATAAAATCATTAATCCCTAATCCCCGGTGAGCAAGCCAATGGCGACAGTGGCAAGGAAAAACTCCCTCAGAGCTGGAGGAAGAAACCTCGGGAGGAACCAGACTCACATGGGGGACCCATCCTCCTCTGGTCTGCTAATTCTAAGTGTGTGATAAATCATAATCATATGATCTTGATGTAAAATTCAGGTGAGCTGATATGGTGACAGTAGTGAGACAGGGATGATGATGATAGTGGGTGCATTATATAAGCTGAACACACTACTTTTCATTGTGTCAAAGTGTCATTTTGGGTGTGTTGTCCCATGAAAAGATATACTTAAATATCTGCAGAAATGTGAGGGGTGTACTCACTTTTGTTATACACTGTACACAGTCTATACACACTCACACTCTACACACACATACACACACACAATACACCCTCGCTCTCTATACACACACACACACACACACACACACACACACACACACACACAATCTGAACACATACATATACACACTCTATACACACGCTCAGTCTATACACATACACACTCTATATACATGCTTGCAGTCTATACACATACACAGTCTATACATGCTCGCAGTCTACACACACACTATACACACTCGCACTCTACACACACAATACAGTCATGGCCAGAAGTTTTGAGAATGACACAAATATTATATTTTCACATGATCTGCTGCCCTATGGTTTTTATGTGTGTTTGTCAGATGTTT
>BRDA01068316.1:9409-38514 GCA_036984385.1 Crenuchus spilurus
AGTGTTAAAAAAAACCGACAATGTTAAAAATCTTTAACACACCAAAATAAACATTTCGAATAGTCAACACTCCACTGTGATACAAAAGGAGTCGGTGATTGGGATGTAACTTATAAGTACTCTATCCACACTTGTTAGTCCTAAGCTTTACAAATAAAACCACACAATTTCTAAAAATTGTAACAGCCAAAAAAAATTGTGAAGCCAACACCTGTTTATTCAGTTCAGAGCTCAAAAGTCTTGGCTAGAAAGGTTTAGAGTGTTTTTTCACAATATATCAGCACAGCTGAAAATAGGTTTTTGGAAAGTCTAAGTTTAGAGCAGATTTAATCAAAATATAGATTTATGACACTCTTACTGTTTTGACACTGTTGTTGCTGATTATGGACTGAACAAAAGCCTGTGTAACACTTTGGAAAAAAATGTAGATGGGTGTAATTAGTAAAAAATCAAGGCATGTCAGACTACATCAGAGTGTCTGAAGTACCTTCAGACTGCAGGGGGTTAATTTAATTTTACAGTTTTAAAGTTAATTGATTTTACAGTCATCAGTTAAACTGACCAGTTTGAAAAATAATTCCGAGACAAGTAGTTACCACCGGTTTGTTCTTTCTCTGTTTTACAATCACATAATGGTGTAGCTCTCAAGCTGCAGGAGGAGTGCCGCAGATGGGGTTTGCAGTTAAGGGGAGCCAAATATGACTGGATTATTTTATTTCACAGAATGTTGGTAGGAGCATCCAAATATTTTCCATATTATGTCCCATTTAAGAGTATTTTATACATTTTATTACTGTCTTTTGTTATTATGCTTTGCTTACTTTTGGACAAGTCTGCCCACTCTGTTATAGATACTTAGACAATTGTTGCTTTGTTGAATATGACAAGTCAAACATTTTTTATCCCATCCCTCACTTTTGCATTGATTTATTACCTTGTATAGTTCTTTGGATATCAATGGACCCTCCATGTTTTCCAAGGCAACCTCAGTGTCTTGGATGGCCTACACTTACTACGTACTACATTTGACCACTAACCCCTCTTCAATCCTTCTGCCCCTTCTCTCTCTCCCCTACTTTCTGCCCAATCTCTTACATACTTCTACTAAGCATGCACATGCTCCCCCTGGACATTCACAATGGTTTCTCAGTAGAAAGCATCTCTTAGAGGTTTGCACCATCAGTCCAGTCAAATCCTAAATGGGCATCTCAAACAAAAAAGCAAAAAGTCAGATGGCCTTCACATGTGGGTTCAATTCAAGACAAGGAGGTAATTATAGTTTCTTTAATTTCTTTCAACACTGGACCTTTGGCAAAGATACTTTTAGGTGCTTCTACACTAGACCAGTGCATATATTTGAGAGTTCATCCCACTTGCTGGAGTATTCCAATATGCATAGATGCCTTTTGGCCTAAGCACTGCACCAAGTTGTTATCCTGGCTGGGATTTCTGGAGTGGTCATCTCTCTGAATGACTTGGTAATAACAGGTACACTGTTGCTGTCCATGACAACTGCCTTCACATCATTTCCAATGCCATCCATCCAGCCCTTCCCCTTCAATGGGATCTATTTCTAAAACCACCTCACTCTAAATGTCTATTTCTATGGGTAGTGAGGGAGCATTGATGTTATACTGGAGGGGCATGCATAAGAGAATATATTTTAAATTATTGAAACATATGCCCTAACAGACAGGTTGTTGTTGTTACATTTGCATAAGATGAATGTGCACTTCCCTGTAAGATAAGTGCCCACTTAAAGTTTCTCTGTAGTTGAATATGTTGTACAGAAAGAACACCCTCTGGTCCAAGAACAGTGAATACATCATCACTCTATTATTGAAATAAATCTTTATATAATTGGATTGGACAGATAACATTTCATCCTGCAGCTTCTCATTTTGTGTCCTTATCTGGCCTGTCCTCCATCCTCCATCCTATTTTTCACTGACATTCACAGTCCTTTTCTTATCTGTAATCTCTGCTCTGGTTTTGATTATCACTTTTCTGTTGGTCATAAGAGTGTGAAACTGAAGTTATTTTTGACCCAAAGAAAGAAAAGTGTGCAAGGCTAACAATACGCTCTTGATATTTTGTCTCTGATTTGTGTCTAAATGTTACTTTCTGTTTGTGAGTGTTTTAACAAGATCTGTATTCATCATACATAATCACTGCAATATTAGCCCTACCACAATTTTATTAACGGTGGCCTTTTTTGTCAGGCAGCAGTCAGTATATACAGGAAAGTCCAACAAATTTGTTAAACACTCTGATGTAGTCTGACATGCCTTTACTTTTTCTACAAATTACACCCATTTGAAATTATTTTCCAAAGTGTTACACAGGCTTTTGTTCAGCAAAAAGTCAGTAACAACATTGTCAAAACAGTAAGAGTGTCATAAACCTATGTTCTGATTAAATTAGCTCTAAACTTAGACTTTCCAAAAACCTATTTTCAGATGTGCTGATATATTGTGAAAACACACTCAAAAAATTTCTAGCCAAGGCTTTTGAGTTCAGAACTGAATAAACAGAGGTGTTGGCTACACACTGCTCGTTACAGTTTTTTAGAAACTGTATGTGTTTTTATTTCTAAAACTTAACAAATGTGAGGTGACACTGGGTTTTCCTCAGCCATACCTACATAACCCTACATTGAATATTCATGAGACAGGTGTGAAAAAATCAGGTGAGAGTTCTTTGTTCAGCTTCACATTCCACACATTGCACATCTGATAATCCAATGAAGGGTATGTCCAGAATTACCATGTCATTATCATATGAATGACAGATTGTGTCATTTGATGAGAAAATTAAATACGGCTGTCTAACTCGCTCTCACAAACGTGTCTTTGCTTATTTAAGCTCATTTCACAAATATCTAAAATATATTTCGATTCAAGCTATATACAGTGAGGAAAATAAGTATTTGAACACCCTGCAAATTTGCAAGTTTACCCACTTAGAAATCATGGAGGGGTCTGAAATTTTCATCTTAGGTGCATGTCTACTCTGAGAGACATAATCTAAAAGAAAAAATCCAGAAATCACAATGTATGAGTTTTTAATAATTTATTTGTGTGTTACTCCTGCAAATAAGTATTTGAACATCTGCCAATCAGCAAACATTCTGGCCCTCAAAGACCTGTTATTCCACCTCTATAAAGTCCACCTCCACTCCACTTATTATTCTAAATTAGAAGCACCTGTTTGAGGTCATTAGCTGCATAAAAACACCTGCCCACCCCACACAATCAGTAAGACTCCAACTACTAACATGGCTAAGATCAAAGAGACAAGATTGTAAACCTCCACAAGGCTGGAAATGGCTACATGACAATTGCCAAGCAGCTTGGTGAAAAAAATATCAACTGTTGGAGCAATTATTAGAAAATGGAAGAAGCTAAACATGACTGTAAATCTCCCTCAGACTGGGGCTCCATGCAAGATCTCACCTCGTGTATCAATGATCCTAAGAAAAGTGAGGAATCAGCCCAGAACTACACGGGAGGAGCTGGTCAATGACCTGAAGAGAGCTGGCACTGCTGTTTCCAAGGTTACTGTGGCTAATACACTAAGACATCATGGTTTAAAGTCATGCATGGCAAGGAAGGTTCCCCTGCTTAAATCAGCACATGTCCAGGCCCGTCTTAAGTTTTCCCATGACCATTTGGATGATCCAGAGGAGTCATGGGAGAAAGTCCTGTGGAGAGATGAAACCAAAATAGAACTTTTTGATCTTAATTCCACTCGCCATGTTTGTAGGACAAAGAATGATGTGTACCATCCCAAAAACACCATCCCTACTGTGAAGCATGGGGGTGGAAGCATCATATTTTGGGGGTGTTTTTCTGCACATGGGACAGAATAACTGCACTGT
Source organism: Crenuchus spilurus (assembly GCA_036984385.1). Classification (NCBI taxonomy): domain Eukaryota; kingdom Metazoa; phylum Chordata; class Actinopteri; order Characiformes; family Crenuchidae; genus Crenuchus; species Crenuchus spilurus. The sequence goes on from BRDA01068316.1 coordinate 13,290, forward strand.
ATTAAGCAGAGGATGACCGGGGCCATGTATTGCGAGATTTTGGGGAACAACCTCCTTTCCTCAATTAGAGCATTGAAGATGGGTCATGGCTGGGTCTTCCAACATGACAATGACCCAAAGCACACAGCCAGGATAACCAAGGAGTGACACTGTAAGAAGCATATCAAGGTTCTGGAGTGGCCTAGCCAGTCTCCAGACCTAATCCTTATGGAAAATCTTTGGAGGGAGCTCAAACTCTGTGTTTCTCAGTGACAGCTCAGATACCTGGCTGATCTGGAGAAGATCTGTGTGGAGGAATGGGCCACAATCCATGCTGCAGGGTGTGCAAACCTGGTGAAAAACTACAGGAAACTTTTGACCTCTGTAAAGGCTAATGTAAATCATACATTGTGATTTCCAGATTTTTTCTTTTAGATTATGTCTCTCACAGTGGACATGCACCTAAGATGAAACTTTCAGACCCCTCCACGATTTCTAAGTGGGAGAACTTGCAAATTTGCAGGGCGTTCAAATACTTATTTTCCTCACTGTATGTTTGAAAGTTGACCCTTTAAGGTTTCCAGAGTAGGTTTAGTTTTGTTTCTTGGATAAAATTTCACTGAGTTATATAAGTTATTTTTGGAATTTTGTTAATGTGCTGCTGGCAAAGAGATAAGTCCAGAGGGTTAAAATACGGAGAAATTGCAAAGCTGCAGTTGTCATATTTGAATTTCCTACCAGGTGCCAGAATATAATTGCTGCACCATTTAAGGTGGAATATGAAACGTAAAGTGAATGAATGTAACTGCTGCTCCATTTAAGATGGGATAGGAAATTCAAATAACTTACATGAATACTTACAGTTCCATTGTTTGCATCGCCATGGACAGTTGGTCTTAATCCTCAGTTGTTCTGACCCAGTTTGAAAAAACACTCAGACACAAAGTAGTTATCAGAAGTACAGGTTCTCTTGATTCTCTGCTTCACAAACACAAAATGGAGTAGCTCTCAAGCTGCAGGTGAAGTGATTCAGATGGAGTGCAGAGTTAAAGGGGAATCAAATCTGACTGGGTTATCTTATTTCACAGTTTATTGGTTGCTAGAAGCAACCAAATATAGGAATAAAACTTGACAATTTTAGTTTTTCAAATTATATTCCATTGAAAAATATTTCATACATTTTATTACTGTCTTTTGTTACTGTTTGTTTTTATTTTGGTGAAGTCTGCCTGGTCTATCCCCTCCTCACCACATTGCTGGCTCTGTCACTGTCTGAGAGTAAAGAGAAGTACAGATTGTGCCTGTTATTGAGTTCCCCTCTTTGGTATAAGACTATTATTATATGCTAAAGAGGACACATGAAAGTAAAGAACACAGTATTCTTGCAGTTTTTCAGTCCCAGCCCAATACTAAATTTGACTTTTTGTCAGTTTTAAGCAACTGTATTTTGGTTTTAGCACTTATCCCCTTGTGATGACTTAATTTGTAATGTGAACTAATAATAATGTTGATTGTGCTAATGCTTTAATTATTTACTTTTGCTTATGTTGCTAAAGGATGCTAGAGTAATCTTGCAATTGTGACTGTGGTAATTGGCCCCCAAGAGGTCTCTTTCATTATTAGCATTGTTGTCATATTGTTTTGCATTCCTTTTGAGAAAAGGCACATTTTTATCCTGCCACCATGAATTTGTTATCCCCACACCACCAGGGAAATTATACAAAAGATTACAGCTCCTCAGCTGAATTAGGCCTTGAGCAAATCATCAGCAAATTACTTGTTATGCACACAAGCCCCAATTGTTTTTTACCAGTTATATTGGATTCTTGTGTTGTGCTGCGATAGATGGCAACTTGTGTTAAAGTTGAAGGTGGGGAGGTCAGGACGGTAAGTTAAGAACTTCTTCAGTGTTTTTCTACATTCAATGTTATTTGTAAAGCACATTTAAAAAGTCAACAAGTGTCAAAGTGCTCCACAATGACTGAAAAAGAACAACTAAAACTAAGACATACATTTTGACCACTAAGCACAACAGAGTAAGAGGGCTTTCACATCTACCTTGTTTTGTCTGGATCTTCAAACTGTTCAGCTTGGTCTGAAACAAAATAGCAGGTGTGAAATGTGCCATGGACCATGATCTGGAGGTCTGACCAAAAGAGGTGGTCTTGGTCTCGATGAACTGAACCACAGGTTGGTTTTTTTAAACTTTAATTTGAGTTTTTTAAATGTTAATTTTTAAAAATAAAAATTTTTTGGTTTATTTTTTGGCCCAATTACAGGAAGGCAGGCTATTGTCACTCATTAAACAATAGAAGAAGAAAAAGAACAGGAGAAAGCAACAAAAAAGAGCTATGGCAGCACATGTATACCTTATTTTAACGTAAACCTTGTTCATTTTGTTAGAGAAAGACTTCCCGCTGAATTAAATACCTGCCGAATTGACAACACGCCGTCAGGTGCATGCCTTTCTTTAAACCAATCAGAGTAAAGTATAAGGAGATGCAACCTATGTAGGTGATGATAACCTATGTAGGTGTGTCATGAAAAGTTCTTTAGTGCACTCATTAAACAGCAAACCAACACTAACTGGACTAAATGTGTTCAACATAACAATAAAACCAACCCTGATCCAAACATTGGTCCAGACTTTCAGATGTGAAAATGCTGTAAGTGACAACTACACAACTTATTTATGAAATGACAGGCTGAGAAAATGATGTATCAATCAAATAAACACATCTGCAGAAATTAGAAACTGATATTGGGATGAATAAAACAAAACAGATGACATAATGTAGAAACTCTGAAAGGGCTTCAAAGAGCACAAAACCACCAAATGCTGGTTAGAAGTTCAAGAAGAGGAATGGGGACTGATGAGGTCAGTGATATGGCTAGACAATCAAAGCACTTTGACATTTGGGAGAGACATTAAAGTGTCACCTCAACAACCACCAGTGGTCAGCTTTCACTGATGCAACAACAGCCAGTCCACACCAGAACTCTCACCAAATTAGACAAGTGAGGAAAGACTAAGGCTGTTTTGTAGATGGGTGTGATCAGGACCATGGGTGATATCAAATCTCAACTTCAAATACTGGAGGGGCAGATGACCTAATGCTCCCCTTCCATTGTTGGTACCTATAGATTGTTAAAATGTACACTCACAGAGATACATTCCCTTAAAATGAATTATGTACTTGCTGTGATTGCATGGAAGTATCAGAATGTCTTCACTTCCTATCTTACAGAGGCTTTGAACAAGCACAATGTTTTAAAATGCAAGGCACGTCTTTTCCCTTGTACCTGAATGTGGCACAGTTGGTCTTATCTCTGGTTCCCTGCTTAATGTGATACTGCAGGAAAAATGAGGTGTTATTTACGGTCACATAGCAGGATGTTTGATGATTATGGCATTGGGATCAAAGATGATCAGATGTGTTTCACGTGGTTTGATACTTGTAACCCAAGAGAGGTGGGGGGTGAGCTTTTTTGGTTTTATAGAAAAGGGAATGAAATGATGTCTACTGGATGTGCAGGGAGTTGCAATATAGCACAGTTTATGCAATTTTCCCCAGTCAGAGAAACAGCCAGAGTGATGTGGGCAGAATATACATTTCTTTCATGTTGTCTTGAATGGAAAACTCAGATGTAAAGAGCTGCTGCTGTGCTCTTTGTGCAGCTGAAATGATTGTAATGTGGCAGGTTTGATGTCAAGCCAATGATAAAGGGTGCAAAAAAGTATTTGGATAATGAACGCCAGGAAGTTCCAGAAAGGCACGTTCTTTCTGTGACATAGATGCATTTTCAATTACTGCCCATCCTTCAGGAAGTCCTTTCTCCATTAAATTGGTTAGATAGTCAGTGGAGACGGTCTGATGTCATAGCGGTCTTCACAGTGCAAGAATGACCTGCTGTGTCCTGGCAATTAACTCTCCTAGACCTTTTCTCTGGCCATTTATCACTCACCAATAGAAAGAAAAGTTCCAAATTAGCCATCTTTTTGAATAATGTCAAAGGAAAATGCACTACATACTAAATATGTTGCATGTTCTTACTAATGTGTGATAGCGAGCGGTAGGTACCAACGTAAATCAATGATTGTAATGGAAAATAGTAATGAAATGTATAAAACATTGTTAAATGAATTGTAATAGTGTTAATCAGGGCTGTTGCTAATGTATAAAGACATTTAGGGCTTAAGTCATTCTGGAGTTGGGGGCTAGGGCTCGGTCCCCCAGTCAAGGGAGTAAGCTCAGTTCCAATGGCAGATATTCCAGGAAGAGAGTATACAAATTTTACTTTCACTTAAAAAAAAAAAAGTCAGGGCTGATGTCAAAACAATGCCCATCCCAATTATGCCCCTGTGTTATTATAAACAATATTATGTACATTTGGGAGGCAGACCTCATAACTCCGTCTCTCATTTATTCATGCCCTATATAAAACCCTTCATTCTACCTACCCCTTTTGATGAAAACTTTACACCCATCACCACCTCAAGTTCCCTGTGTTATCTGTATATAAAGACTTATTCAGTGAGAGACAGAATTCTATTCAGTGCTTTTTTGTTTTCTTCAGATTGGACTAGTTTATCAGGGGGACGTCTGCTTTTTAACATTTTACACATCTCCTCAGAGTTGAAACTCCAGCATCCAGATGGCATTAAAATGACTACAGGATGAGTAAGTTTCTAGGGGTTGCATCAGAGAATCTTTATATTGAGGAGAACTGACACTTGATAATGTCTTGCTGGTTGGACAGATGCTATAGGTGCTCCTGAGGAAGTCCAAAATGAATTAGCTCCTATGGAGCTTTAGTGCAAAACTGTAATTTCTAAATTAGGAATCTTCTTAATAAACACTAATGCAGTGTTTTTCACAAAACAGGACTACATAAAACAATTCAGTACTGCTATCATATTTTAACCACCAGTTTTAGGAATTTAAAACAGAGCCTTGCATAGAAGAAGTTTAGCTAATAAACACAGCTGCTCACTAACCATTCAACACTCAGCAGCTGCTGGCTAACTATTCAGCACTCAGTAGCAACCCGCTAACCATTCAGCATTCAGTAGCCTCTCTCTATCCAGTCAGCATTCAGTAGCTGCCCGCTAACCAATCAAACCTCAGTAGCCATTTGCTAACCATTCAGCACTCAGTAGCGTCTCTATAACCAATCAGCATTCAGTAGATGTCTGCTAACCAATCAAAACTCAGTAGCCGTTTGCTAACCAATCAGCATTCAGCAGTTGCTCACTAACCATTCAACACTCAGTAGCCGCTCGGTAACCAATCAGCATTCAGTAGCCGCTCGCTAACCAATCAGCGTTCAGTAGCTGCTTGCTTACCAATCAGCACTGGGTAGCTGCTGGCTAAGAAATCAGCATTCAGCAGTCGCTTGCTAAACAATCAGCAAACAGTAGACACTCATTGACAATTCAGCACTCAAAAGCCGCTGGCTAACCAATCAGCATTCAGTAGCTGCTCGCTAACCATTGAGCACTCGGTAGCCGCTTGCTAACCAATCAGCACTCAATAACCACTCGCTTACCAATCAGTAGCTGCTGGCGAAGCAATCAGCACTCATTAGCCGCTGGCTAACCAGTCAGCATTCAGTAGCTGCTTGCTAAACAATCAGCAATTAGTAGACACTCGTTGGCCATTCAGCACTCACAAGACTAACCAATTAGCACTCATTAGCCGGTTGCTAAACAATCAGCATTCAGTAGCTGCTGGCAAACCAATCAGAGCTCAATAGCTGCTGGCTAACCAATTAGCACTCAGTAGCCGCTTGTGAATCAGCGCTCAATAGCCAAAATGCTAACATTTTACTGCACAAGACCAGGTTGTTTTAGAGGAACATCACAATATTGACTAGTTTTCATAGATCATGTTATGGTATATATTTGTAAACATTATACATATTAATAAAATGTAATTTTCCCCTAGTTTTTTTTATGTTTTGGATATTTGGCCATTTAACTCCATTCACTCCCATTCAAAGAGAACTTATTTACAGCGCCCTCTAGTGTTTAATTTCAATTTTATATAATGTGTTGAACAGGGAGTGGATAGTATCACAACTTTATTATAGATTTTAGTTTCATTTACCTACACATAAACTTCTCCCAGTTAGCATATGAGTGGAAAATCTTCCATAAAGACCAAGTAAATTATTGATTGACTCTTCAGAAGCTTAAATATTTTTGATTTGGGATTCCTGAAGGTTTCTGATTGATGTGCACAATAAAAGACTAAATAAAAAAATCCCAAAAATCATTATTTTCTAATGCGAGATGACATCTGTCAGGGACTAAAATGATCAGATGAGCTCTGAGTTAAAAAATTCAAAGGACAAGGGCAAAAAAACTGGAAAGGAATAAAAAAGGAGCTCCTTTAAAAGAGGATATTACACCAGAACCCCTGTGTACATTTAATCCAAACTGAATAAAGCTATAGATGAAAATATGAAATGTGACGTGGTCAGTTATAAGTTACTATATTCAAATATAACAACAGCAAGACCCCCTCCCTTAATGTGTAAGATTACTGGTGACCTACTGGTGAGAGCTTAAATGAATTGTTGGTGAGAGCTTAAATGAATTGTTTTATTAGACAGTTTCTATTCATGCTAGAGCATGTACAGTTAATCAGCATCATGCTGCCTTCCTCTTAAATGAATGTCTGAAACCCATTATTTCCCTAACATAACTTTTTTCACTTAGCAAATCACAGTCTTGACATATCATCACTGTTATTTTTTGAATCGCTCTTTGAATGGAAGTGTTTCAAAATGAACATGTAATGAGAACAGCTATTTCTGCCATTAACACTTGGAAGAGAATATTAGCGTAGAGGTTAATTATTAGGGTGTTTGGCGTAGGCCTCTGCTGCAGCCCAGGTCTGCAGAATTTGGTCTAGAGTACTGTAGACACTGCCAGACAAATGGGTGGCAGAAGCGGAGCCACCGCCCTGGGCAACAGGGCCGGGGCCATCCTGGTGGTGGTGGGGAGGAAGGAGGATGATGGCAACGTGTCAGCACCTGCGGAGGCGAATTGTTAAATTTTAAAGTCAAATAGTTGCTTGTGATTGGCCAGGTAGCCAAATGAATAGGTGATGTAATACTGGCTTAGGTAAACACTGATGAGCACCAAAGCAAGTTTTTATTGCAGAACTTATGCGTCCGCTTCCATTTATAAGCAAATATTTTAAGCTCATAAATTTAAACTCCAAACTTCCAGCAGTTCCATCTCTAATGCTGGTGCTCCTGGGTCATCCAATATGAAAGTGCAGAGTTTATTGTGTATTTTCCTCAAGGTCATCAGTGGACCCTGAGCGCCTCTATCATAAAAGCTCTCAAGCCAAGATGAAAGAGGAAGCTAGATGAGTCTTGCTTTTGCTGCTTCAAATCAACAGCAGGTCAGCTCCAGGCATTAGCACAGGAAACTCTTGTATGGAGAGTGCCACAGCTCATTTTTCTATCAGCATGGCTTCGTGACAAGTCCCTTTCAACACATAGTCGAAAATTACTGAGGCTTACAGGGCTCTCAAACTACACATGGGTGTCAATGATGTGGAACATCATCCATCCCCATTGAAAACCAAAAGTAATGACACATTCAGTGCCAAGTCTCCACCTTATGGATATAATATACTTTTATGCCACGAGTGCCTACTTATGCCAATCTGAACCCAATACTGAATATTCACCAGAATTACAGATGGAAGAGCTAAAAAATGTCTTTGTAAAGCAGTCAAATTGTAAATAAGCATTCCAGACAGGGCTGTACATTGGCTCCATAGATATTTTCAATGTTGATCAGTCTTCCTTCAAATTCATTCACCAATGAACAGCTACAAAATTTTGACCGTGTAAGATCATGTGTCACTTCACTGCATGTACAGCTATAAATTTCATAGTTTGTTCAACTTTGTTGAGCATAATTTGTCTTGTGACAATCCATCCACCTAGAATCAAAAAGAATCAGGGCATCCCTAGAGGCTCCAACAGTAAACATATCTGAGGGAACGCTAAAGACTGAGATGTTCGTGTTTGACTGCTTACAATATAAAACATATAGCATTCTGTTCTCCATGTTTGTGTTTGACCACAGTGTGGCTCATTCTAAATGAAGTTTAGTTGCTTATTTTTACAGATAGTTACAGATTTTTAATGTTTTGAATTAGAATTTTATTTCTGTCATGAAGACAACAGTGAGTACCTGAATGCTAGGGATTTTATTACATAATTCAATTTGTACAATTATTTGACAGCAATTAATAAAGATTTGCATAAGCCCCATATTGTGCCTGGGTTTTTAGAACATAGCAGACCCTGCCAAGTAGATGGAAGGCAGAAGGCGGAGCCAACCCCTGGACAACAGAACTAGGACCACACTGGTGGAGGAGGGGAGGAAGGAGGCGAGCATTGTGACATCAGAAACTAAAAGCAGCAGAGTGGGAATGTACGTTAGTTTTTTACAGGTGAAGGTCTGTGATTGGTTGTATTCATAAATGAATGAATGACGTATTCACTTCATGACAGAACCTTCATTTCCATTTATTTTCATAGAGACATCACAGAATCTGAAAAAAACTGGTTTGAAGCTTTGATCTGCTGAACTTTTTTGTTGCTGCTTTAAAGCTTAAATTGATGTAACTAACATAAGCTATAAAAAATCAAGTAAACAGTGTTTTTATTAGAGTAAAGCATGGATGGCAAGTCAGTAAAATCAGAAAAGTCACTTTGATCACAGTGAGTTAGTTAACTGGCTTTTGGAGCGGGAGATGAGGATTGATTTTGATCAAGCATCCATTTGTTTGTTTTCTTTGCTATCCAAGGCCCTCTCAGAAGCCTTCTCCAACACTACATTTAAACCGGATCGATATGTTCTTTCCTTCTTTTATACTCTCAAGAACCACAGAGAAGAACATCGCCTGGACAATTCTGATCTTTTGATTTTTTGAAGTTCTAATTTCTTGACTTTTTTTATTATTGACTGCACAGATTTGGAAATTGACCTTCACATTTATCTCATCTGTGAAGCAGAAAAAAAACACACACACTACGGGGCAGTAGGTACATTTGTCCAGAGAGGTGTGCAGCCCCTATTCACAGCACTCGGGGAGCAGTTGGGGGTTAGGGGCATGCTCAAGACGATTTGTGTCCTGTTGGTTTAGGGGATCACAATGTTGACCTTCTGGTCACAAGACTGCTTCCTTAACCACAAGCCCACAGAACTGCCAACCATAGTTCTGAGGATAATGTCCTGTAGTCTGGGATTTTTCAACACTGCTTGTAGACCCGAATGACTATATGCTTCAATACACCTGCAAATTCAGCTACTTCCTTCACACTCTTGGTACCCATATGCAATCACTTCTTTTAGCCAATCATTAACATCTGCTCTGTTAACCATTTTATACACATTAAACGAAACTTTCACTGCATTGTACGACCTCTTATCAGTCTACGAATGCTGTCACACACCCTGCAGGTATTTGTAGCCTAATCATCCTCATGCAGCACCATCTGCAGGATCATGAAGTTACTACCACCTGAAACACTCAAGGCGACTATTTTTTGTCCATGCAGCTGATTCTACTCCAATAGCAGAAAAGAAATGCAAAAAGACCTGGCTGGTCTCTGTAGCATCACCATAGAGGACGATGTACTGAGCAGTGTACTGTGCATTCGTACATTACACTTTAGGTTGTGTAATACTTTATGTACTGATTACATTTCTCTGTCTGTAATGGAATAGATTATGGAAGTAACCTTGTAAGTGGAAGTGAAACAGTGAGACGAGTGAGAGCAGAGATGGCTTAAGAGGATTTGTGGTTATATAAATGAATGGCAGCAGAGACAATTTCACCTTGAAGGAAACAATGGGTGAATACTGAGGAGAAGAAAAAAAAAAGAAACAATATGTCATAATCCATCCGCCGTCTTCCCCAACAGGAGATGTAGCTGAACTGTAATGTATTCTAACACTCAAAAGTTTGGGGTCAGCATTTTCTCTGAGAGCACACTTTTACTTTTATACTTTTCCCGCCATTTGAAGTCTATGATAACATATATAAATGCTGCTACTTCAGATACTCAATATTCTCTGGTAGATAAAGCTTAGTTTAGCTTTAAGCTTAGGTTTAGCTTAGCTTTAAGCTTAGTTTTGGTGTCTCTCCCATAAGTTGTTCAGGGTTGGCACTGGCTCATAAAACCTGTTAGCCATTGTGGCTAAGGGGCTTAAAACGTTCTTAGCCACATAAGGATTTGACTAGCCACAGATTTAACAGCTACCTGTGGCAAAGACAGTTAGCCACAATAGCCACGCTTTAGCCACAGTTAGCCAATCTTAGCCACAGGCACTTACATGTACATGTACATCATATCAGAAATCCATTGTTGTAATGGATTTCTGATCATATTTACAGATATTTATAGATATTTACTCTCTGTAGGGCAGATAAAAGTGATAAAAATGAAAAATATAGAGCAACAATTTAATTCAAAATAAAAAATTTCCAATATGTACAGCTCTTTGTTGACTTTATTTATTCCAGAGACAGTCTCTCACAAGCCTGGGAATACCTGTAAAAATACTATTAATGAATGCACAGAATTATGGGATACTATAATTTTCTACGCGCAAAACTTCTCAACCAATCAGCATTTAGAGACCCACCTATCTCATTAATTATTTCGCGCTTATTTTCCTGACGATGTTGCTTTGGGCTATTTCGGCTGTTTACGGAGCAGCAGATAAACTCAAGATGGCGGACAGCTCGCGGAGTATTGCCGGATTTTGTGATTTTCGTGGCGATTTGAATTTGCCATGTGTTAGAAAATTGCTTTTAGCCAGCGTGGCGTACTGATGACATGTTTTCTCGCCACATGCTGTCTGACTTCACCATTGGCGACGTGGCAAGCGGCCAGCGCGAACCCTGATTATTTACATTGAGCTTATATAATACAGTTGTGGAAGTGTTTTGAGCTAGCTTTAGTGCTATAGCACTTATTTCACTAATGTTGAACAAGATAAACGTCTTCTTTTTCAAAGATCTACTCTACAAATCTCCAATTCTAGTGCTAGAATGTGCTAGTTAAATAGCTAGAATGCAAATGGAAATTGCTGTGCCACAATAGCCTGAACATAAAATTACACACAACAAATATGCATTGTAGATACACAGCTAACAATTTTTGGTTAGTAGAACAGAAGTTTCTAGAATGTTTTATTTAACGTTCCAGTAATGTTGCTTTAAAATTATGAAGACCTCACCTACAGTACCAACACAATCCTGCTGTCATAATACTGGCATTGAGCAGTCAGATAGTCCATTATTCATAAGATGACTGAGTCATGGACCTGCGTCTGTTATTCTCATCTAAAAGCACAGGCTGTTTGGTGTTAAACGCACTGGAAAAATCTAAGAACATGATCCTTACAGTACTGCCTCATGTTTCCAAGTGAGAGTTTATTCTGTTCAGCACCTAGACCAGTGCATCTTTCGCTCCAATCCCATCCTAATATGCAAACTGTAAAGGTTCAATAGTGTTTATTGAGGTTGTTTATGGACTAATATCTACTAACATCACTATTCAAACTGTATAAATACTGTATATCTCTCAGAGTTACAACTACCACATTCTTAATATCAACACTCCTGAACCAGAGACAACATCAGAAGTGTGTTATCTGGACTAAGCAGAACCAGAACTGGACTGTTACTCAGTACAAAGTCCTCTTTTTACATTTTGTAAATCAGCTGCTAGAGTCTGGAAGAAGAGTGGAGAGACACACAATTCAAGTGTCTGAAGCCCAGTGTGCAGTTTCTGCAGTCTGCAGTCTTTTATCCACAGTCAACACAGCCGTCTACCAGGAGATTTTAGAGCACTTAATGCTTCCATCTGTTTTCAAACTTCATGGAGATGCTATTTTTTTAAATGGGACTTATAATGGGGCCCACAGTGCCAAAACTACTACCAAATGGTTTGCTGATATTACTGAGTTTGATAACTCATGGTGTATAAACCAAACATATCAACATTTAAACAAAAATATGACACTTTACCTTTAGGAATTAAATGATGAACAAAAATAAACTTTTTCATGATATTAAATTTTTTTGATGCATGACTGTACACTAGCAATCAGACCTCTGTAAATTCAACTCGCTACATTTATTTTTCTCTGCCACCCACCATCAAATCATGCATTCTGGGCATTTTGAAGGACACGTCAGCCTTTTCTATGATGCCCTGTTCTTTGAACATTTAATGAATGTAACTACATATGAAAAAAAAGCTTCTATCAGTGCATTTTCTACCAGAAACAGTTTGTTCAGAGTCCATAATGTTTTTTTCCTGTCTTCTAATGAGTCACGCTGTTCTGTTTGATTTTGACTTCATGCTACTTTTCTGCCAGTCTTGCCTGTGGCTTACAGACTGGAAGAATAGACATGCTTTGTCACTTGACTGAAAGGAAGAACAATAGGCCAGGGCCTTTCTCTGAAAGCAGACGTCTGACTGTGTATTGCTCTGTTCCTCTGGTTAACGACTGCCATCTGCTTCGTGAAGCATCTCAATCGAAAGCCTCTCCTGAACTCTCCACCTCACTTCTCCGATCAATACTTCAGTTTACCACCTTGGTTTTCCATTCGAGTTGGTGCAAAACTACCTGATGGTTTTGCTCTGCGTCCTACGGTGTGTAAATGGCCTGCCAAGGCCATGCTTCAGATGATCTCTAATCAGAAATGTTGCGACAGTGTCTTTGTTCGATAGCAGTTTAACCAGTAGATTGTCACTTAAAGTGTTTTCAAATGGCCTCCCTTGGGATGATTGGTACGTGGGGGGTGGGGAGATGGAAATGAAATATGGCAAAGGGAAACAACGAGAGAATGGTGAGACATTTTACCCATCATTCACCTCTTAGCATGGGTACAGATCCTGGAGCAGGTGGATGATGCACTCTGCTGGGTATGGATGATTAGCTTTATCTTTGATTTTAGAGGCTGCTAGCCTGGTCTCTTGGTTCAGATCCTTCACTGGTTCATGATTAATGCTCAGGAAACCTTGCTAGTTTAATCTTTGTTTATGTAAAACCTTGCGGAGATGGACAGTGATGGTTACAAATGCTGACAAAAAAAATCATCTATGTAAGATTTGAGATTTATTATTTAAAGCACTATTTTAACCTGATTGAACAAACAATGGTTTCCTGAGGAAGTTTTGTCTTTTATTATTAGTGATTTTGCCTACAACAAGATGTATTTCCATCCAAATCTTCAACCAAACCAAACCTCAGCTTTAACAAGAAACCAAACTGAAAATTGGTTCAATTGGCTTAAGAAACCTGAAGATCCAAACAGAAGACAGGATGTTCTGGAGAAACACCATCCATATGGTCACCATTAGTCATAACCATTTACTGTATATAAGAACTGGATAGTATGCTTCCATTTACTCCCACTGTGATGCTTTAAAGCTCAAGAAATGGTTGAAATTGATGCCACCATATTGCTTGAGCATTGGATGCAAATTACCACCAGAGCATATGCTGTAGAGATGGAAGTCGAGCAGTGCTACCACTCAAACTCTACCCCTCTGTTAGGGTGACACCCCTTCTGAGAGTCTGTTAGTACAACTTACTGCTAAACAAGTCATCAGTTCTCTTCAGAAACGTCAAAGAGAAGATTTGGATGTTTTGGCCTGTTTTGATTGTTGTGTCCAGTTTTCACATTCAGTCTATAGTCAAAATCAACAAAACATAATAATAATAATAATAATAATAATAATTAGCCATGCCAGAGTTTTTCTCTCTCCTCAACTTTTCATCTCAGTGGTGGAATCGTAATAATACCACCTGCACACAAATATGTGATATGGATGGCTTTTTCCAGGTAGATTCATGTTCAGATTCATATCCATATTAGACATTTTCTAAATCAAGAGAAACAGATCTCAATCCATCACTGGGCACACATACACACACAAGGACAATTTAGAGTAGCCAATTCACCTGATCTCCATGTTTTTGGACTGTGGGATGAAAATGAAGGCCCCGGAGGAAACCCACACAAACATGATGGAGGACATGAAAACTCCACCAAGATGGGAACTTGATCCTCAGACCTCAGTGCTGAGAGATGAGCATGCTAGCCACCATACATAGCTACATAACGTAATGAAAACATTAATTTAAATGATCAATATACAGTAACCAGAATATTATGACCACAATATTATGGTTAATTTCTGTTCACCTCAGAAAGGTAAACTGTGGGCGCCGAGTGGCTCAGCAGGCTAAGACGCTGACACTATGACCAGAGGATCGTGAGTTTGAATCCCGGTCATCAACAACCAGTTTGCCATCAACAGTCGGGGCCCAAGAGACCAAAAATTGGCAGTGCTCTCTCTGGGCGGGTAGATGGCGCTCTCACTCTCCCTATCACTTTCACACTGCAATGTCTGCTGGCTCAGGAGTCTACTGATCGGTCCATTTGAAACTGGATACACTGCACTTTCCTCCGAGTGCGTTGGCTCCTCAGGGACAGTGTATCAGCGGTAGTTTGAAAAGAGGTGGTGGCTGCATCACAGTGCAATGGAGGAGGCTCATCACTCTCCTAGAGTCAGGAACAGTGCACAGTGATAGGTAGAGCCACTAATGGGTTAATTGGTGAATGCCACATTTGGAAAGGGAGAAAATTGGCAAACATTTAAATAAATAATTAAAAAGGTAAATTGTCATATATTTTATATTCATTACACATAAAATGACATATTTTAAGTCTTTTTTTTTTTTTTTTTTTAATGTTGATCAGTTTGGCTTGTAGCTCATTAAAATCAGAAATCCAGAATCTCAAATTATTAGAATATTTTACAAGTTTGAGTAAATTACTATTCAAACAGTATCAACATTAAAACATAAAAAGGCTTGAAATGCAATCTTACATGGAATGAAAATAAAATGACAGTTTACCTTTTTGAATTAAATCATGAACACAAATGAATTTCTTCACAATATTCTCATTTTGAGAGCTACTCTAGTGTATATAATCATTCCAGGTTATTGGACTATTTGTCTCTCACATTACTGAGACATTTCATTTAAAAAAAGCCTCATATTGTAACACCACCTAACAAACTTCAGCCATGTTGACAGACACTTGATGTCATTTCACTGCAGTTCCACTGGGACATCATTAAGTACTACTTTTCTCATATTTGCTGGCTTTTTAAGTTATCCTTCTCTCTGAGTCATTACTTCAATGAAATAACACTTTTTTAATTTGAGGATGGGTCCATGACTCAACCCCACATGTCTAACTCTGGCTGTTGGCTATTACATCTTTTCATGACAGAGCAGATAGACACTTGCTCTCCTTTTCAATGAGAACAACCAATTATACCACGTCCTCAAGGACCCGCAGCCAAAGAATGATCATATCCCATGAATCCCTGCGCTGGAAGTGGCCGCCACATGCAGGGTTTTACTGGATTAACCAGTCAGGGGTGAGCAACTCTGAGACTTTAAATGATACCAAGAGAACATGCAATAAAGTGCACTAGACCCTTAATAAGGTACATTGGTCCAGGTACGCTGAAAGCGGTCTCTGTGTGCGCGTATTCGGGGGTGTACATACACTATAGGTGAAAGGTTAAAGCAGGATACAGCAGTAATTCTATGGCGCTAATGGCCTTTCTCGGCGATAGTCAGTAATTACTGCTATTGTTCATGCTCTCGGTGGATGGTGGTGAGCACATTACATCTCCTCTCAGCTGGGTTTTAACACATACACAGCACTGCCACTATGCCCCTAATTACACCTCCCCCACAGGGGGCTACAGACACGAGTGAGACTGGAAGAGATAAATGTGTGCTGGAGCAGGAAATGGAGAAAGATAGAAAGATGAAGAAATGGGAGAAAGATCAAACAAATCAACTCATATTATTTGGTTACACAAACTCAAACGTAGAGGAGAGCGAGGCTCGACCACGTCTGTTCAAATGAACATTTCCCGTAAATACACCAATCAGCCATAACATTAAAACATCTGTTTCTCTGTATGCTTTGTTAGCCTCCTTTCATTGTGTTCATCAATGTTCAGGACCCCCACAGAGCTGATGTGGTGGTGGTGTGTTAGCGTGTGTGCTGGTATGAGTGGATCAGACATCAGTACATCAGTGTTTTTACATACTCACTGTCCGCTCTATTAGACACTCCTACCTTACTGATTCAGCTTGTGGATGTAAAGTCAGAGACAGCAGCTCATCTGTTGCTGTTGATCATCATCAACTTCACCAGTGGTGGGCTATTCTTGGTATTTAAAATCCCCAGCAGCTCTGCTGTGTCTCATGCACTTGTACCAGACACCACCACATCAGTGTCATTGCAGATCCAGCCAAATAATAGCTGCTCTGTGGAGGTCTTGATCAATGAAGAACAGGTGAAAGGAGAAGACGACGACAGCCTTTGGGTGGCCCCCACTGCAAGTAGTGAGAAATGGTGCAAAACCAGCTTACAAAACTAATGTTGCCAATGAATCATTGAGCTGGCAGACTAAGGTATCATCCATGGTCAAGACTAAGTCAGAGAATGTCTTCTCTAGGACGGGTGAATATGCCCATTGTTGAAAACCAAAGTCTGTCAGTGCTCTTAGTGTCGAGGGCCTTGATATCAACAAACTCAAAGTCATCAGATATCTCACTGACTCCAATAAAGTGGCAGTTGTTCTACTGCAAGAGTCACACTGGGCTTCTGATGACAACTTCAAGCTGCCTGGGTTCCTCCTCGCTGGGTCCATACAAAACATAACTGGCTGTCAGCATCTTGGAAACAGATGTGGGAAATGGATGTGCCCTCCCACATGCAACAATACAATAGGGACCCGGGAAGCTTTAAAAGGAAAAGACCTGCCACGCCATCTGTGGATTTCACTGAACCATCTACACAATGAGGTCGCTTCAAGTCATTTCTGAAGAAGTGGGGCCTTTTCAGCCTGCTGAGCATATAATCACTGGATGCCCCCTATACAGCCCACCCTCAGAAGCTGGCCTTTTCGATTTAGGACCTAAGATGAGGGTGTGGCTACATGACACTGACTTGCCCTTCTGATGATGTACGAAAGAAGAAGACAGTGAATGGAGGAAAATAGTGAAGCTGATAACATGAGTGTAGATGGTTTAAACATTATGGCTGATCAACGTATACTTGCTTCAAAAGAGGGAAATAATATCAATGAAAATTCAGTGGTCAAAAGACACTTCCCCCCCCCAATTTTGTCCCTTCCCAATGTAGTTGTATTCAATTAGCCCATCCCTTCCATTAGGACTCTCCCCATCACTTTGCACTGTCACCGCCTCTTTTCAAACTACACCATCATTGGGGAGCCAACGCGCTCAGAGGAAAGTGCAGGGTTCCCAGCTCCATATTGACCAATCAGTAGACGTCTGAGCCAGCGGACATTGCAATGTGTGAGTGATGAGGACAGAGAGCGCCATCTACCCACCCAGAGAGAGCACTGCCAATTTTTGCTCTCTTGGCCCTGGCTGTTGATGGCAAACAGCATGACCAGGATTCAAACTCGCTATCCTCTAGTCATAGTGTCAGCGTCTTAGCCTGCTGAGCCACTCAGAGCCCCAAAAGCCACTCTTGATGAAGAAACGTACTTCTATTGTATAAAGTTTTGAGCAATATCAAACATTATGGCATGGGAATATGAGACAAACACCAAAAGCATGTTCTGGTAAGTTTGATCTCATGTTAGTTTGTACTGTGCTATCCTGTTTATTACATTCAGGTCAAGAAATCAAGAAGGCCAGTGAAAAGAAACTCTCTCTTCTCCTCCTCTGAAGGAGAAGAAATGAAGTACCTGATTAGGTGACATGACTCTAGTTATCTATAGTATAGTCTGATTGAGGCCGACATGGCAACAGTGCTAATGAAACTCCAGCAGTGGTTCTTTGATGAATAGCATTCAAATAACATGCACTACCAGTTAATTAGCTCATGTGAGTCGGAGAAGCTAGCCTGCCTCTTCCACTGACATGCCCATCTTCTTCCTATTTGTATTCCTTCTTTTGTATTCTTTCTTTTCCTGTGATACATTCTGAATGAGTCTTCCAGCTATAATGAGGTGAGCATTAATAAGTGGAGGTGGTTATGTAGGGAGATATGTGTCCTGTGGCCTAGATGCACATATAGGCCTACAGAATCGTGACGTTTTGTGTTATAATCAATGCTTTCATGGCGTGTGCTTTGAAATCTTCTTTATTGAGTTATTTTTCACCCACAGCTCACTGACCAGACACATTAAAATCACTTTGTTGTCCATTTTATCAGCGTATAGGCGCACTTTGTAGACTGTAGTTCATCTGTTTCTCTGTGTACTTTATTAACCTCCTTTCACCTGTTCTTCAGTGATCAGGACCCCCACAGAGCTGCTATTATTAGGGTGGTGGGTGGCGTGGTGGTGGTGTGTCAAATCAAATCAAATCAACTTTATTGTCACATCACCTTACACGGGTGTGAAGACGAGTGAAAATCTTAGGTGAATAGTCTCTGCAGTACGTAATACAATAAAAGATTATAGTAATATGAAAATTATATACAATAAACAGTAAATATACATAAACGGTGAATATTTACAATTATTAGCCAGTATTGCACATTTCCAATGTATACTTTTTTCCATATGAGTCATATGAGTTGTGGATTAGTCATAGAGGCTATGATGTACACATTTCACTTATCAGTCATATACGTTATGAATTAGAAGTTATTTTATATACAGAAGTGCACATTTTTATATATACAATATGATTGTACAGGATGGGAGGATGTACAGCTGTCATTCTGTGTTGAGAGTGTGAATGTGGTTTGGACGGTCTATAGAGAACATGATGATTGAGATTACTACACAGTAAATCTGCCAGTGTTAAATCAACACTGTTAGAGTTAAATTAACACTGAGGGTGTCAAAATGTAACACTCCCAGTGTTAATTTAACTCTAATAGTGTTGATTTAACACTGACAGATTTCCTGTGTACAGGCTGTTCAGTAGCCTGTTGGCCTGAAGAAAGAAGCTGTCTCAGAATCGGCTGGTTCTGGACTTCATGCTTCTGTACCTCTTGCCACCGAGCAGCTGTGAGAACAGACAGTGGCTTGGGTGGGTGGAGTTTTTCAGAATCCTCCTGGTCTTCCTCAGGCAGAGGCTGGTGTGTAAGTCCAGGAGGTTCAGGAGCTGAACCCCAGTGATGTGCTGGGCTGTCCGCACACCCCCTGCAGAGCTTTCCGCTCGGTGGCCGTGCAGTTCCCATACCAGCTGGTGATGGCTCCTCTCTACAGCACCTTTGTAAAGGTTTCTGAAGATTCAGGGATTCATTCCAAACCTCCTCAGCCGTCTGAGGTAGAAGAGGTGCTGTTGTGCTTTTTCCCCACCTGTGTGGTGTGTTCTGTCCATGTCAGATACACACAGTGCTAGTGTAAACCCTTTGTTAGCTCACTGTTCACTTTATTAGACACGTCTGCCTTGATGGTCCACATTGTAGATGTAAAGTCAGAGACAGCAGCTCATCTGTTGCTGCAGTTTGTGTTGGTCCTCTAGTCCTTCATGGGTGGTCACAGGATGCTGCCTACAGGCTGGATACCTTTGGTTGGTTTACTATTCCCATTCCAGCAGTGACAATGAGGTGCGTAAACACTCCAGCAGCATTTGTAAAGATAACTAGCAGAGATAGATACAAGGAGGTGGTTTTAATTTATGGCTGGTAATTCATTTCAAGCAAATTTGCAGCAAACAAAGGTGTCAAAAGTCTTCACACTCATTACTCAGGTAGAAGTATAGATACTAGGGTTTAAAAAGACTTGTATAGAATTTGAATCTTTTTACTTGAGTAAAAGTACAAAAGTTCTGGTTTCAAAACTATTTAAAGTATAAAAGATAAAGTAATCTAAGGAAAACAAATGCCAAAACTTAGGCTGTGTCACAGGGGCATATAACGCCCAACCCCACCCCCCAGCCCCCAAATACATTTTTTCTAAAAGCCGTAATGACTATAATGTTATATTAAAATGGTAATGTTGACATTTTTTGGGATGTACTGGCTTCCCGTTTCAGCTGCATATCTGCCTCTTGAAAATGAAAACATTTTAGTCATTTCAAATATATTAGCGGACCATATATGTGTAGTACTGAGCTTACTGGAGAGTGACGAGACATGTAACGTGCAGGTGTGATGGATCGCTAACCAATAGGGTATCAGAATGGTGTATGTTTATACTTATCATCCAACCACAATCACATTCACTCTTTCTGGATGGCGCAGTGTATCTGTAGAGGATGTTTTTTTAAATGATGACAGACCAAAATGAAATATGTAGAAATAACGAGGCTGTTTTTAAAATGTAAGGAGTAGAAAGTACCGATAATTACATGAAAATGTAAGTAAGTAGAAGTAAAAAGTCGTCCGAAAATAATTACTCCAGTAAAGTACAGATAACCAAAATTTCTACTTAAGTATAGTAACAAAGTATTTGTACTTTATTACTTGACACCTCTGGCAGCAAAACAATAAGAACTCTGCAATACTCCATTCCCAAAAAGGCAATTTCAGGGTCTCTGTCCTGGTTCAGAAACAAGCTGGATTTGGAGTCTCTGGCCTGGTTTATATGTATAAAAAGAGCTGCATATGTTTGTGATTTGTATGCCATGTATGTCTGTGATAACATACCCATTTACATCTAAATGGGTGATGATTGTGCTTGAATCTGTTTTTGTTAAGCAAACACCAGAGCTGTCCTCTCTTGCACATGCTGTGTCAGAAATAGTGAAAATGTTTGACATTAATAGCTTTTGAAACTTCACCTTCACACACTCCGTCCTTTCTTTTAGACGTAACTGGCATGTACAGTCCTTATATCCAGCCTCTTGATATAATATCTGATAAAATGATCTCTTGGAACTCGTAGAGTGCACCTTCAGCTCTGATCTGCAAGCCGTGAACAATCGCAAATTGAAACGAGAAGAGCTTTATTATTTCCGCCTCTGCATATGTAGACCATTATATAGACCAATATAGCACTGGCAATTTGGATAAGATTCAGTTTATTGATTTTTTTACCCCAATTATGTCTCCATTACTCACACAAGACATCAATCAGATTTGCGTTGTCACCCTGTTTTTCCTCTAGCTTTTGTCTCATTTTGCTGTCTGACTCACAAAAGTGCAATACCAAGAGCATGTGCAAAGCGAGTTGATGCAAGAGCTTGAAGGACCCTATTTGATCAGTGCTCAAAACACGCTCTTCAGGAAACAAAACCCCATCGCGTTCGCTCACCCGCATTTCCTGGCAGAGAGATTGATTTTGTGTACATCATAAATAGACTCGTCAGAGCCCATCTGCACCCACTGGGATGCGTGAATCATCTGTCGAGGATAATTAAACTTATCAAAAGGCAAATTCTGAGAAGTGAAATCACTGTGAGTGGGGCCTCATTAGCAGGGCCTGGGCTGCAATGTAAAAGTAAAGCGAGGACATGTGGACAGTTTGCTGATTGGCTTCATAAAATCAAAATGAAAGGGACATGTTTATTAATCGCCAGCTTTGAGGAAATTGCTTACGTAAATAACTTTTGTGCCGCGGTCAGAGGTGTCAAATAACAAAGTAAAAATACTTCGTTACTATACTTAAGTAGAAATTTTGGATATTTATACTTTACTGCAGTAATTATTTTTGGATGACTTTTTACTTATACTCACTTACATTTTCATGCAATTATCGGTACTTTCTACTTCTTATGTTTTAAAAACAGCCTCGTTATTTCTACGTATTTAATTTCGGTTTATCATCAAAACATCCTGTCCAGATAAACTGCGCCATCCAGAAAGAGTGAATTTGATTGTGGTTGGATGAGAAGTATAAACAAATACCATTCTGATACCCTATTGGTACCTGCACGTCACATGTCTCGTCACTCTCCAGTAAGCTCAGTACCACACAGAGTTGCCAGATTCGCGGGTTTCATGCCAAATTGGGCTTGTTTGAAAATCCAGTCGCGGGTGAAAATTCAAGTTTGGCGGGATGCGTTTTTTGGGCTACTTCTAAAAATTACCGCAGCCGTAAAAAAAAAAAACAATAACAAAAAAGAGGGTGTTGCCTAGAATATTACTTCAACACGGCGGGCAAATGTGTATAAAACAACACTAAGGAAGTATGAATACAACAACAACAATGAAGACAACATAATTTAAGGAGAGAGAGAGAAAGAGAAAGAAAGAAAGAAAAAGGAAGGAAGGAAGGAAGGAAGGAAGAGACGAGAAGAGAAAACAGTCACTAGCTAATGTTTCGCTTCTGTACTTTCCCACTATTGTAAGTCGCTTTGGATAAAAGCATCCGCTAAATGCAATGTAATGTAATATGCCAGGTACACTCATAGTTGTTTTGCCATTTGCTTCAAACGTGTGACAGACATATATTTAGGGCTAGTTTAAGCTTCTGAAGGGCGGGTTTTAGACTGATTTTGGGCTGGATATTTTTGTTGGACCTGGCAACCCTGGTACCACAACGCAGCGCTGTAAGGCATCATTTGAAGTTTCTAACTAGTGCCTGCGAATCCAATATCCTCCAAAAGCAACAGAAAGAGACGAAGTGTAGTCCTCAAACACGTTTATTCTGTCTTATTTTCCACACAGGTCCGTTTGTATTGTTTTAACCATGATAACAAACAAAGGAATAAATAAAAAATGTTGCTTAGCATAACAGGCTACGCTAAGAAAACTGTGCTACCTTAAACTACTGCCCTGATCTCCTCAGGCAAAAGTAATGGAGTACAGAGTAAGTTTGCAATCAGGGAAAGCAATATTGCCAGAAAAATAAAGGATTTACTCGAAATATTAAAATAATGCTCCTAAATAACCTAGAAGAACATAAAACACAAAATAGCGATATAATTACTATTAAATATACATTTAGTGCAAAATGGCTCTTACATTACTAAAATGTTTTCGTTTTCAAGGGGCAGATATGCAGATGAAACAGGAAGCCAGTACATCCCAAAAAATGTCAACATTATAATTTTAATATAACATTATAGTCATTACGGATTTTAGAAAAAAATTATTTTGGGGTGGGGGGTGGGGTAGTACACTATATGCCCCTGTGGCACAGCCTTAGTTTGGCATTTGTTTTCCTTACATTACTTTTATACTTTTAAGTAGTTTAGAAACCAGAACTTTTGTACTTTTACTTGAGTAAAAAGCTTAAGTTGATGCTTCAACTTCTATAAAAGTCTTTTTAAACGCTAGTATCTGTACTTCTACCTGAGTAATGAATGTCAATACTTTTGACACCTTTGCCTGGGGTGTCAAACTCCAGTCCTGGAGGGCCAGACTCCTGCACAGTTTGGACTCACCTTATTCAGCTCAGCAGGCAATAACCAGGGTTAACTGTAGTGTCAGAGCAGTGAAGTCACCAAACTCTGCTGGACACCAGCCTTCCAGGACTGGAGTTTGACCACCACCAATGGTCAGCATCCACCTGGATGATGCGACAGTAGCCAGTCCACACCAGGAGTCTCAGCACACATTAGCCAGTTTTGAAAGTGGCGGTGTTTAGGAGTGAGAAATGTATCCAGGACATCAGGGTTACTTACTCTGTTAGAGGAAATGACCCGGGATCTTTTACTGACCTCAGACAATCAGGATGTCTGTGAAAGATGTGCCACTGAGAGAGTCTAGTGTCCACATTCAAGGCCGTCGACAGGGGGGGACAACCGGGTCTGTTGTCCCGGGCCTCAGGCTCAGGGGGGCCCCACAAAAGAGAAAATTTATTTTGTATTATAATTCTATCATTTTTTATGTAATGTTGAATTGTTTGATTAATATAAAATTTTGGCCTTAAAATCAGCTCAATAACTAAAAAATATTTATTTTTTGCTTATCTTTATATTTTTCCTTTAACTGCGTACCCCCCCAGAAAATTGGTTTGATCCTGAATTACTGCGGGCGCACAGTAGCGGGAATTTTATATTTCTGTTCCGACATGATCTAGATTGGTGACAGATAAAAATGGCTAGTAGGCACAAATCTGGAGCACAGAAAAGAAAAGACAAAGAGAGATGAAACTCATAGCGGTGAAAGGAGAATATATAAAGAGGTTTATTATAAGAGAGCATGAAGAGACAGCAGGACTTGACTCCTGTGAGCCCAGAGATTAGGGTAAATAAACAACAACCGCGAACGTTGTAGCACCGTAAAGTTTAAGACCCAATACGTTTGTTGTTGTACAGAGGCCTAACTCTTAATCCCTGACTGAAACAGCCCAGAAGAGCAGCACAGGCAAAAAAAACGACCGAAATGAGAGGGTGAACTGCCAGAGAAGGCGGCGGCTCCCAGCGCAGGGGGCGTCGCCAGACATATTTTACTGGTGCAGTAAAAAAAATCACTTCAGAGTTTTAGGTCTACGTAGAATACAATAGAAAATGCGCACATAGCTACTTAGTATAGTAATTCACTGCAATTCTATTCACTCGACACAATACTCACATGGCTACTTAATATGATAATGTATTCACATGTAGAGAGAGAGAGAGAGAGAGAGAGAGAGAGAGAGAGAGAGAGAGAGAGAGAGCTACGTGACTAAAGGTAACATAACGTTAGGCCATAACAACTTGCTGAATACTTATATAATATCATATATTATTTTTTATCTTGACTGAACATTATTACTCCTGTAGATGGATATCAGAAAGTTTTTGCCCCTGGCTAGGCTACCTCAACCTGTGTCTATGACGTTAACACTACGTTAGCTAAACGTTATTCCTTGTAGAAAAACAGCCGAATTAACATTAGCAGTACAGACAGTGATTTTTGTTAGAAATGGCTAAAGTAATAAGGATGGGAAACCCAAAGTGGTGACGGGAATATCCAGTGAGTTGGTGTTAACGGTGGTATCATGCTGGTTGGGACTTCTGCGTCAATGATGAATATGAGAGAGCTTGTGTTGACTAGTTAGCCCAGGAATACTGCAGTGGTTCAAACTCAAATGGTGCACCTTCATGTTTGTAAATGTGGGTACATTTGTCCTTAATCATCAAATCGTGACCCAAAATTTTAAACCATTCAAATTTATTTCACAGAAAAAATGCACAGTAATGACTGTCTTGTCAGTCGTTTTGCCTTTATAATTGGCTAAAATACTCTTGTCTCCAGAAAAATGACTAAAAATATCTTTTTGCTTGTAC
>BRDA01068322.1:0-36699 GCA_036984385.1 Crenuchus spilurus
TATATATATATATATATATATATATATATATATATATATATATATATACAGGGTTCTAAATTAACACCCGCCAACCTGCCAAATGCGGGTAAAAAATCATTTTGGCGGGCGTTAATAAAAACTTAATAGCCAATTTTGCCAGTGATGCAAGAGGCATTACATGCATGATACATAAGGCTCCGTTCTCTGTCATTTATCCCTGGCAGTACTTCCTACATTTCCCATGAACACTATATGCCTTAACGCTACGTCATGACATAATACGCCCTTTGGCTGCGCACAGTTTGTAGGGAAAATAGCGCGAGAAGCCATGGAAATGAACGCTAACACCACTGAACAGACTTCAGAAAGCAACTCAAGGTAGAAGCGAAGTAAACGGGGCTCAGGGTTGCCAGATTCGAAGTTTTCATGTCTAATTGGGCTTGCATAGCAACGGCCTTGGGGCCCATAGCAACGGCCTTGGGACCCATAGCAACGGCCTTGGGGACCATAGCAACGGCCTTGGGTGCCATAGCAACCGCCTTGGGTGCCATAGCAACCGCCTTGGGTGCTATAGCAACCGCCTTGGGGCCCATAGCAACCGCCTTGGGGCACATAGCAACCGCCTTGGGGGCCACAGCAACCACCACAGATACCACAGCATAACCTTACAAACCAACTGGGATACCTTAGCTTGTGGGCCATGTTAGCAATGCGCAACATCCCGCATTTCCTTCAGGAAATGCACTTTTCTAGTTATAACTGAAGTTATAAGTGAAGTTAAGTGTAGTTGTAAGTGAAGTTATAAGTGAAGTTATGTGTAGTTGTAAGTGAAGTTACAAGTGAAGTTATAAGTGTAGTTATAAGTGTAGTTATAAGTGAAGTTATAAGTGCAGTTATAAGTGTAGTTGTAAGTGAAGTTATAAGTATAGTTATAAGTGAAGCTATAAGTGATCTACTGGAAGTAGTGTTGGTTGTAACGTCTAACCACAGCAGGAAAGAATGACCTGAGATAGTGTTCCTTCACACACTTTGGGTGATGCTCTCGGTCACAGAAGGAGCTGCCCAGTGCTGTTGGACACTTATGCATGGGGTGAGTGTCATTCTCCAACATGGATGTTAACTTGGTTTCCTGTCTCCCACCACCTGCAATGGGTCTAGGGAGCATCCCAGGACAGAGTGGGCCCTCTGAATCAGTTTGTCTAATCTCCTGTCTGTGGCAGAGATGCTGCTGCCCCAGGAGACTGCTCCATAAAAGATGGCTGATGCCACTACTGTATCATAAAAGGTCCTGTGGAGTGGTCCATGAACTCCGAATGACCTCATCTTGAGCAAGTAGTCTAATAAGACTTTCACAGAAAGAGAGCCAGTATCCACAATCAGTACAATAGTAAAGCTAATCCTGGTGAACACCTGGATAAGTTTCTCTAGAATATGTTTGGGTCTTCCTGCTTCTTGCTAATGATTCATTCATATGATTCCTCTGACTGCATCAGCCTTTGCTGGCTGTCCTTTATCATTAACTGTTCCAGGCTTAATTGTATTTACAAATAAAGAAGCTACTCTCAGAGGATTACTTCACTGTAAAAAAAGTCAGCCACAAATTTACTACAATGCTATTTTTTTTAAAGTTAATTTAACTTGAATGAGCAATACTTTCGTCCATGTTGTGTACGCATAAAAGCTAGAATTTAAATGTACCACAGCAGGAAGGATGGACCTGAGATAACGTTCCTTCACACACTTTGGGTGATGCTGCCGGTCACACAGTTTCATCGTTTCAAGTTGAAACAACGCAAACTACAAAGAACTTCAACACCCACAATCCTCCGCGGTTGACACGCGGAAGTAAACAGTGAAACGTCGACATTTTGAAACCTGCCGGCGGAAGCACTTATGTGATTTATCTACAATGAAGTAAGTGGTTGTTTAATCTTGTCAGTGTTAATTTTTACATTTCTACAGCTGTATTTGTCTTAACGTGGCTGTTTTTTCTACTGCAGATGCAAACTCATACTGTGTGAAACGACTTGCTAGTTTATGTAGCTTAGCTGCTACAGTTATAGCTCGGTGTTCTTCACGTTTTAGTTTATATTGACTCAGTCTAATACAGACCTGGACAGACTGTAGACACGAGCAGTCAGTCAGTGTGGACTCTGTAGTTATAATCTCCGTCAGTCTCCTTATTCTGTTGCTTCTTATTCCTGTTATCTGTTTCACCTTAAATGGTGTAGCAGTTACACTCTCAGGGCCTGGCTTTAACTTCTGCACCCTTTAAAGTGGAACTTCATCTTCTCGCTGCTGCCTCTCATACAGTTCGCCTGTAGTTCTCTAAATATTTTACTCATACTCAGTTGGCTCTGTGCTACATAACCTTAAGAAAAAAGAAGCAAGTTACAGCTTCCTATTCAGACCTGGTGAGCTATTGGTCTGACCAGCTGCTCATATGAATACGCAGTGAATATAAATGTCAATTACCTTTCTGAATTAAATAATGTACAAAGAACGTTTCCATAATAATGTCATTATTTTACGTGCCAGTGTATTTACACCACATAAATCACTACAGCATGGAAGTGAAAAAGACAGATACACAGCAGGATATGTAACTCTTTTAGCTAATAAACATATTAAAAATATTAAAGTAAAAATTAGACTGGCTTATTACAGTAATGCAAATACTACTAGTAAAACAATAACACAAGAAAAAAAGAATGGGTTATTGCAGTAAGCTATATAAACTTCACTGTCTTCTAAATTAACTCTGAATGGAATATGTTCAGAGTTTACAAACCATAAAGACTCTATAACTGTCTAGTCTTACAGAGAAGATATCTGGTAATACAGTAGGGAGCTATATAATTGCTGTATAAGAGACAAGAATCTGTTATATTTATACCATAGCATAATATTCCTGTATAGTCTCCTGTAGTATCTGTATAATATTGTAATTGTTTGAGCTTAGTGTAAGAGAATTCCAGCATTATTACTATAGTTTTCAATAGATACGCCAGGGATGGTTATAACACTAGGCAAAGATGTGCAGCCACCAGTGGCCATTTGCCAAAGGCCACGTAACATAAAAGTGACACATAATGTTATTCAAAACTTCCTATACAACTTTTAAATGAGCTGTAATTGGCAACATTAGAGATGCTATAGTAATGTCACAGCATTCAGTGTAAATCTACATTAAATGAATAATGCATCTTTAAAACCTACAACCCTAAAATCAACAAATCTACTCCTGCAGATACTAAAGATTACTCAAGATTTGTTTATGTGTTCTTTCTTCAGTCCACTTACAAAAGTGAAGCTCATCAATGAACTCAATGAACGAGAAGCTCATCTGGGAGTTAAAGACTCTGTGTCCTGGCATTCAGAATACAAGGACAGTGCCTGGATTTTCATTGGTGAGTGTTGTGATAAACATTATAAGAAAGCATTGCAGTTAATTTTACATTAACCTCTCTTACTCAGGCTGTCACTTAAAGGTGCTGTGCACAATTTCAATCCAATACACCTTTTGTAAAACTCAGATGATGTTTCCTTATGGTTTGATAGTTCTCTGCGCTGGAAAAAAATCAGGTGTTTTTATGCAGTCCTGGCTCTGTAGATGGAAACAAAGTGGCTCAGACTGAGAAACACAACACTATTCCAGATGCCAATAGGAACAGAGGGCATTGGTGCTTGTGGTTATGATGAGGGAAAGGTAGGGGCAGGGGCGAAGGCCCATGTAAATGTTGGTGAGGAGTTTGGATGGAGGAGACACCTCTGAATGCTAAAAGGCATAAAAAGGGATGAGGATGTTCTTCCACTCCTGCTCGATATTTGGGGAACATTGACTTATTGTTTATGTTTCACAGAAATAGCTCAGTATTGTTTTGTGAATATTTGAGATAATCACAAGTCGTTTGTAGCAACAGTTTGCTAACATACAAGCCAGCTGATGCTATTCTTGCTACAGCCATGATGTTGCTCTCTGTATATTTTTTTTGACCCTCAAGCTAAATTAATTTCAGGGGTGTGGCTTCCGAAGGATGACTGAAAGGATATGTTTATCTTGCGTTCTCCAGAATCGCGTACAGTGCCTTTAATGAAATATGTAATGAGTCAGCCTTAGAACAGAATCATTGATACTCACATCTGTGATGGTACTGTTATGAATGGCCAGTAACATTATAGATATATTTTCATTAGTATTTTTTAATCTGTTAATTCTTATTAGAATGGCAGAAGGGTTGGGTTCTCCCAGATATTGTCAAAAGTCATTCATATCATCACTATATTCATTTTCTTTATGAGTGCATTGATCTCAGACCAGTCCTCAGGAAACCTTTATGACAACTTGTGTGTATGCATGTATGTATTACAAATTTAGTATATAAGTCTATAAATATAATTTAGTTTTATAAAGCTACTAATATTAAAGCTGCTAAAATTGGCTATTTTTTTTAATACAGCCTGACTACATTAAGACATAATTAACCGACATTTGTTCTTGTTTTCTGACAGGTGGATTTCCATATGAGCTGACAGAGGGAGACATCATCTGTGTTTTCTCTCAGTAGGTCTCTCAGTAGTAGTAGTTTTTCTTTCTTTTATTCACTGTCTTTCACTTCTGAGCAGAATAAATTCTGAAAAGACTATTCATACTTATGTTATTGCCACTCAGTGCCATTCAGTCCCATTCTTTGTCCATCAGGTATGGAGAGATTGCCAACATTAACTTAGTGCGAGATAAGAAGACGGGCAAATCAAAAGGTTTTTGTTTCCTTTGCTATGAGGATCAAAGAAGTACCATCCTGGCAGTAGATAACTTTAATGGCATCAAGGTAAATACTTCACTGAACATTAAACTGATACTAATAACCATATAATACAGTACCATGTCATTCATAATTTAATTCAAAGAGTCAAACTGTAATATTATATATTCACTGCATGTGAAGTGACCTATTTAAAGCTATTTTTGTTTTAATGTTGATCAGATTTGTTTGAAAATCAAAAATCCAGAATCTCAAATTCTTAGAATATTTCATATCGAATTTGATTAAATTACCATTCAAACAGTATCAACATTAAAACAAAAAAAAGGCTTGTATATGTCACTTTACATGTAATGAAAATAGGTAAAGTAAAAAAGTAAGTAAAGAAAATAAGTAAAAAATAAATATATCTTTTTAATTAAAAGATGAACTTTGACCTTTTTCACAATATAATTTTTATCTACTTCTTAGCTCGCACATTACAGAACAGGACCCAAATAGAACATTCATAACAAAATGTATAATTAACATTATTCAACTAAAACATTGGGCCTCATTCATCAATATCTTCTGAAGTTTTTCTTACATTTGTTTTTAAATATTACTGTCATTTAAATCCTAAAATATTATACAAGTCAAGAATTGAAAGAAACTTGTTAACTTATTAACTGAATTCATGCGTATGCTGCTGAGTAGGTGTGGATTCAGCTTTTACTGAAGAACAAATCCAACATAAGCAAACAGCGGTGATTGTCAGAATCTTTGTGAAAGCTGCATAAGTTGATTTAGAGAATAAATTAATTGTTCTTAAGAAAGTTTGGTGATTGAGGCCCATTGATCTCTGCACTGATTTCAGGATCTAATCTGATCAAAAGGCATAGGACAAACCTGATTAGACTTAGGATCTGACATTCTGTGCCTTTACTTTATTACATACTTTATTAGTACACAAAAATGCTGCTTTTATTTATTCATGTTGGTATTAATGGAAATGTAATCTCAGTAGGGTGCTGATAGACTGAGAACTAGGTTCTGTTGGGTTCAAAGTTGAGTCTGAGACTATGGATCTATCACTGACAATATAATACATAGCATAGGCCAGCAAACATTTCATGAAACTGCAGTTCCAAATATACGTCATCATGTATATCATATAAACATAACAGTTTAGGATTAGGCTTAATCTGGGTTTGACCTTTTATGTTTGGTACTTGTACAGATTAAGGGCCGGACCATACGAGTAGATCATGTGGCAAACTACAGACCCCCCAAAGATTCAGAGGACATTGACGAAATCACCAAACAGTTGCGTGAGGAAGGCTGTGCCCCCAAATTGCCATCCGCCTCATCATCTGAGGCAGAGTCTGCGGATGAATACCTCGTACCTCTGAAGAAACCAAAAAAGGGTAAGTTACTTACACCTAATAATGACATTTGTAAAACTTTTAGCAGTTATGTTATTTCATCTGCTAATCTGTTTTCAGAGAGACTCTTTATTTGTAGTAACTAACAGATTACGGTTAACTTTGGTAATTTGGTAAATGGTCAAAATCTTACTCTACCAGATAAAAAAGAAAAGAAGAAAAAGAAGGAGAAGAAAAAAGAGAAGAAGAAGTCATCAAAGGAGGAGAGACATGAGGCACAGGACAAGTCTTCCTTGACTCCCCCTGTCAGGGTGAAGAGAGAGAGGGAGGATGAGGGCTATGAGAAGTATGTTCTGAAGGGGGCGCCGGAGTCCAGAGGCGAGCGAGCTGGACAAGACTCGAGAAATGCACGGGACCGACTGGAGGAAGCAGATAGATCCAGAGATCAGTATGGTACCGACCGGAGAGGAGGGAGAAACAGGGTCAGGGATCGAGAGGATGAACGGAAAACGGACAAGAGCAGGGATGAGGCGAGATACAAAGAAGACCAACGTCAGCGTGAGAACAGAGAAAGAGAGAGGGATAGAGGCAGAGAGGGTGATGGGGAGAGAGAGAGAGAGAGGGGTAGGGACAGTGAAAGAGAGAGGGAGCGGGATAGGGACAGAGACAGGGTAAGAGAAAGTGAAAGAGAGCGAGAGAGGGAGAAGGATAGACAAAGGGAGAGAAATGGAGGTAGGGAGACTGAACGAGAGAGAGACAGGGACAGAGACAGAGAGAGGGAGAGAGAAAAAGGGAGAGATCGGGACAGAGAAAGAGAAACTGTCCGAGGGTCTACAAAACATAGAGACCACAGCCGAGACAGGGAACACAGACGAAGCTGAAATATCCACTGTATGACTTGCTTACATACTCACTGGCTACTTCATTGTAGTTCTACAATTACGGACTGTAGTCCATCTGTTTCTCTGTGTAACCTGTCATTAGCCTCCTTTCACCTTGTTCTTCAATCATCAGGATCCTCATAGGACCCCACTGAGCAGGTATTAACGGGGTGGTGGATCATTCTCTGCACTGACACTGACGTGGTGGTGATGTTAGTGTGTATTATGCTGGTACGAGTGGATCAGACACCGCAGATCTGCTGGAGATTAGCTCACTGTCAACTCTTATACACCACCATGTTGATGTAAAGTCAGTCGGTACTCTTCTGTTGCTTCACAGTTTGTATTGATAATCCATTAGTCCTTCATTGTTGGACACAGGATGCTGCCCACAGGATGCTCTTGGCTGGATAGTTTTTGTTGGTGCACTATTTTCACTCCAGTAGTGACATCGAGGTGTTTAAAAACTCGGCCAGCTTTAGTAGATCCATTCATACCATTGACACTAACACACCACCACCACGTCAGTGTCACTACAGTTGTGAAAATGATCCACCACCCAAATAATTCCTGCTCTGTTAGGATGCTAATCTTTGAAGAACAGGGTGAAAGGAGGCTAACAGATGGACTGTTAATGTATGGTCTGTAATTGTTGGAACTACACAGTGCTCCAATATGGTAGTGGAGCTGATAAAGTGGACAATGACTGTAGATACAAGGTATGTGTACCTAATGAAGAAGCCGGTGACTGTTCCATTCAGTGTTTTTTATGTTTGTGGCAAATATTGTAAATAAATGTTCTGAATTAGTAACACATACTTGAGTCATTTGACATTATAAATATTTTATTTTACTTTAAAGTGATACGAAGAACAAAATAGATTTATGGATAGTACAACAGAATGTAATTATTTCCCAAAAAACATAAATGGTGCCATTAGAAAAAAATTATTAACTTTAATTCTTTCAAATTATAAAATGACATTTAACTGACTATTTAAAAAAGAACAAAAAATATACAAGACCAAACATTTGATGTGCACATTACCATCTTGTACCCGCTCAACAGGAATTTAATAGCATTTCTCCACTGCTAATATTACAATCAGATAATCTCTATAGCCACATTAACATAGTTAACTATCTAAGAAGCAACACAACACAAATATACTCTGAATAATTTAACATTTTTCAACAGAAGAGGAGGAATGGCTGAGCTGCCATTGGCTAAGAGCGTGGAGCTTAATCACTGGCAACCCAAGCTGCAGAATATGAAGGAATAAGAAGGAGCAGTAAGCTTTGATTGGCATTTGGAGAGCTTATATCAAACTAGTCAACACCATCTAGTCTAGCTCTAAAACCCAAAGGACATGGCATTGTTCTAACAGAGTAGGGTTAAGGTGATGCTTCTCCACAGTGAGGACTCATGCTCACGTTTTATTAAAGACAAAGTACATTTTGTAAGTATTTATAATGGATAAAGCAGAACAACTATGCTGCATTTGGTTACATGATTACAGCTCAGAATGGATGACAGATTAGGAGGCAGAGAGCTAATGGTGTGGTAGACATTTTCAGAAACCTGTCATTGGATTAACACTTTATTACTAGGATCAAAACATAATCACAGTATCAGATCTTTGGACGTAGCAGATTTATGTAAATGTTAAGAACGTGTTTCACTTTGAATTTCATGATTGAAGATACACCATCAAGAAGCAGCAGAATTTCCAAGTTGGTCATTAGTTGTAAAAAATTGCAAGAAGGGATCAATTCCCAAGCTTTGGTGTAAATAGAAGATGGAAGTGTGGTAGATATGCTTCCTCCTATTGTTAAGACCCATAAGCAGGTAATCTAATGGATGCAAGTCAGTAATATACGCATGCCTACATCAAAGATTGTACTTTTAATGCAAAATCCCTGAAAGGGGTACAATTTCCAGAGTTATTTTGCATGGGTTTACATGTTTATGTTTTGCTAACCATTGGGATTTGTCACTTGCTGAGCCATATAAATTAGGCACATTTCTAGTGCCTGGCTGCAGTTAAAGTTTTTCAATTGCTCTAGTTTATTACTGGCAATCTAACCAGTGAATATTGATGCCTTGATTGCAAACCGTGGCACTCTCCTCACTAGACCACCTGCTCCCGTCATCAAAATGTATTTATTCAATGCCTTGTCCAGTTCTATTAAGGGGTGGCTGAAATGTTGGAGGTTTGAAACAGATGGCTGGCAGTGCTTCAACACGGTGTGTGATGGCTGTTAGAAAAGCAAACCTGGGACTTTAGCGTTATATGTGTATTTTAGACCAAACTCATGAAAATCAATTTAAAAGATGTTTTTTCTACAATTTTTGTTTGATCAATTGGACACATTCTTGGATCCTCTATTTTTTATTCTATGACTTTATTCACTATTGCACAAATATAAAGCTTCCCCCAGTATGAAGGAGACAGTGTTTTCTCGTCTGAAAATAAATGCTTGGCGCTCGCTCACAGGCTTGTGGTTAGCATGGAGGTGTTCCTCCCCCTCAATGTGCCTCTAGTCATACTGACTAGTAGAGTCTCTTTGTAGGACTTCAAACTGACTTAATGGCAGTGTTCCCGCTGAATGTATTATAGCCTACATTTTACAGTGTTTCAGAGGATGTACCGGTTGATGCGGAATTGCCTTGTTAACCTGCTTCAAATCAGTAAGGATCAACTTGTCATGTCTAATATGTCAACCACTGTTAATTGTTCTTGGGTTGAACAAGATTGAAGGATAAACGGAGAACAGAAGTGGATTTCTGGATTCTTGCATTCGTTTTAAGAAAACATTCACATCCTTTTTTAGTCTAACCAACCAGGGGGTGATATGATTCATTCCTTGATAAAAATGACTGACATTTGTACACATGAAGTAAACAATGTCACTGCATGTATGCATGCACGTGTCTTGGGTTCTTGTTGAGTGCTGTAACAAAGACCCCTTTATAACCTGTGAATAAAGGTAAAGAAGAGTGGTTTTGAAAGATAGGAATGTTCATAACCAGCGGTCATTTAAAGTAATTTAGTATCGGTGTGGGGTTTCCAAACAGAATATTGGCATCCGGAATATCACTTCCATGCTCCGTTATTCCCAGTATTAATTAGCATTTAGTTGCCACGACAACCAGATGATTAAAGCCACATATTTGTGAAGCGTTCACTAACTAGAGCGCATGTGACCTCACCAAATAACGCCCCCCCCCGTTTCCTTCAAGTTCTACACAAATGTACAAAATCCTTAACACAAAGACTTTAAAAATAAAACACGAGTACATTTTCCTTGATTACAGAGAAAACATTAGGGATTAACATTTACATATTTAAATTAATCAGAAGTATGACCAGAGAAGAGTAACTCTGAGCTGAGGGAATTCTGGCTTTTGATAAACTGAAGACCACCTGAACCACCAGGGTCCAACGAGATCTGTGCAGTCCATGTGTGAGGTTATTGGAGGTATTCGAGTAGAATTATGACTTCTGTTTTGTACTGTGTGAATGATACCGCTACTGCTTTGGAGCTCTGTGGGCTTATGAAGGATGTCTCATGACCACATGTCCTCATAATGCCACTATTTATGAATAAGTCTCTTGTAATTCAGAGTCTTTTCAAGACACTAGCGGTTTGGATCATGGTGACCTGATCTTCAGTAGGAGCCCTGTTGGGCTCTGAAAGGTTGGGTTTGTATACAAGTAAGGCGCTGTAGGTTGACTGACCCAGGGAGTGGAGGGGTAAAATCTCCCAAATCTCACGGAGTTGCGGTTTAAAAGAGCTGGAACAGAAATCAAGCTAGACTAAATAACCTTATTAAAAGAGACATAACAGTAACACAACAAGGAACAATAAAACTAGATTTGTGTGACTATTTACAACTCGTGTCATTAGTTCTCTTTGATTACCTCAAATAGAAAAAGAGGGATTAATTAAGAAACATACAGAGGTAATCCTACAACCCTGAACCAGTCCAATGCAGCATCTGCATCTGAGAGCAGTCAGCTGATGTTCATTCATAATACCATGCAGGCTCATACAGTTCACATGCAGTCATCAGTGACTGGACTACTACCTTATGCCACAAGAGCCCAAATTGGCGCTTGAGGACTATACTGTTGTACAAAGGCAAAAAGCAGAAGCTATAAGGCTACATTCTGACAGCAGGCAAATTGGCAAAATCCAATTTGTTGAGATGACTGTCCACACTTATTTGCAAGAGATCAGATCAGATTTGCCCGTCCAGACATTACAAGCCTATCTGCTGTTGTAAGGATCCATCTGTAACTACAGCCATGCTAGTGATGTGGCTTCAGAGTTGCCAGGTTTGCAGAGTTTGTATTGTTTAAAAATGTACCATGACCACCAATTTAAAACGTATAGTAACAGTAGCAAAAATAGAGCTGGAGATGCCTTAGGTAGACCGTCTAATATCAAAAGTTTCAGTGGAGGGATCTGAAAATATAGATTAGCGCAGTGTAGGAGAAAAAGTATTATATTTAATGACTAAAATGGCTTACAAGTCTGTAAAAAATGAATGAAAAGTAGGATTAAAATAAGAGTAAAAAATTATAGCTTTAACAAACATCTGTGATTAGACTATAAGATTAGATTTTGGGTTAGTTATAAGCTTGTGTAGGGCTGATTTTTGTCAGACACTAGGCTGAAATTTTGTGCAATCTGGCAACCTCGGATCCCAGTCACTATGGATTTGACGTGGTCATTCATTGTCACAGTGAGTGACGCGAAAGGTACACCAAAATCCTATTTGAGCGGCCAGAATGTCCGGACTGAGGCAGATATGTACAAGTCTGATTGTAATCGGATTTTAAACCACCTCCAAATATGGCTTGGATCAGATTAGCAAAAATCAGATTTTGTGTGGATTTTGGCTGTGCAGACTACCAGAAATCAATCTGGATACAATTTAGATATTCTAACAGTCACATTGTGGTTTGCTGTCTGAACATTGATTTGGTCCAAGATGGAGTTATGACCAAAATCACATGATCCATCTCACTGTTGGTGTAGCTACTGCTCTTTGCCTTTGTTGGACAGCACAGTTCAAAAACATTCAAGTATCTAGTTCAAACATACATTATGTGGTGATATTTCTTTAAATGATGGGGGAATAAATTATGGCTGACAAGGCTGGTGAAACTCTCTTCTTTCATTTCACTAATGACCAAAACCTTTCTGGGCTTGCTCAGTGATAACTGATATCTTGACCATTATTTAATTAGCATGTTTTTGAAAAGGGTTTCATTCAGAATGCAAGTATTTATCCAGAGGCTTTCCAGGACAGAAATGAAGAAAAAACTGAATGATTAGGGAGGAAAACATGACTGAGAAGAGGTGACAGACATGGTGGCCAGTCATGCAGTTATCTTGCAAGTCAATTTTATTTCCACCATGTACACCATTTTATTACTGGGCACTGCATCATATAGGTACATCTCATAGACATGAACATCAGCATCTTAGCGCATTTACAAAGTCAATGTTCCATTTGAAGTCAGTGCAATTTCAGTTCACACGTACATTGTGTGAGGCAGCTTTGACTGGGACTGATTTAGGCCCTAATTGTACGTCTTTGAGGCCTGACTTATCCACAATGCTTTGGAGGCTCCATCCACTAGGCCTTACATGGTTTGACCATGGCAGAGAGCATTCCAGTCTACTCAGACTGCATTATGCCAGAGAGCCGAGAGCATTTTGGAATTGCTATCCTTAGGCATTTGCAAGAGAAATTTTCAGCTGTGCTTGTGCCAATTGCAAACAATAAGCCACATTCTCCAGTCTCATCAAAGACCCTCTCATCTATTCAGCACACTAACACAGCGGTCAGTCTCAGTGTGCCTTCTTGGAGGGAATAAGTCTTGAACAGACATATATACACAAATGTATACATCTTCCACCTGTCATTCTTAGACCCTCCACTCTGGTGAGGAACAGCAGTCATCCAGTGCTTCACACCCTAAGAAACTGCCACTCTACTGGGCTTGAACTGCCACCTCAGCACATGGAGATGGTAACATTGATACCCAAGTTGCCGTTATCAGCGAAAAGGTGGGCAATGGAGGTGTCAAAGACGAGACAGTCACTGTTCATGATCGCAGCAGCCACACCATCATGGATGGACCGTGGCGTGGCTTCCCACGTGAGTCGCCGGCGATTACCATTCAGCTCAAGGCGGTAGGCAAAGTTCTCGGCTTGCTTGCGGGTGCCTATGAGCAGCACAATTGCAAAGAACTGCTGGTGACCCTCGTACTTCTCCTGCTTCTCCAGCACCAGCATGAAGTGGTGACCGAAACAGGACTGCATCATGACCCAGTCCACAGCCCCCGGCAGGTTGATGTCTGTGGCGAGGAAGACGATGTCCTCGCCCTGCAGCGTGGTGATGGATTTGTGGGCGTGCATGAGGTGCGGCATGACTGCTTCCAGGGAGCCCTGCCATTTGCAGGAGGCCCCTGGGCAGGGGCAAGTGTAAGGGCGGAACTCGCACACCTCCTCGTGCTCCGGCTTCTCGCTGTGGTGCAATGACAGCAGGCAACCCGCTGAGGCATACTGTGGAGAGAAAGAGGGAGAAGATAAATGAGAAAAAGAATGGCATAGAAAAACAGAGAAGACAGAAGGTGAGCAGCAAACGGAGGCGGGTTTTGGGCGATACGGTGGGTGTGAGGGAATGAGGACAACGGAGCAGATGGAGTAATTAATGATAAAGGAGACAGTAGTAGCTGAGATGTGGGAAGAGCAGAGGCAGGCAGAAGCAGAAGCAGAAGAAAAAAAGACGGGAGGAAAGGCAGGAAGATAAGGGATTTAGGGAGGACAGGTGAAGGGCATGGCTGACAACAAATGAGGCTCTGAGGGAGCCGAGGAAGGAGACGAGTCCATAAATTAGTTACAGTGATCACTAGGTTCAAATGCTCTACAACCTACACCATACATAAAACAGTCTCTCATCAGAATTGGGTCATGGAAGGCCAGGACATACCAACTCCCTATTCTCTGAGTAAGGGTGACAGGATGAATTGTTGAGGGTATGATTGGGACAGACCAGGTCAATCACTTGAAGATGAATTGCTTTGGTGCACAGCAGGGTTCTTTCCTTGACTATCAGACACAGCAGATCAGTGAAGGTCAGATATGAACACTCCCTCTTTCTGCCTTTAAGGAAATGCAAACACTGCAAGTCTAACACAAGCCACAGTGCACACTGCAACAATTCCTATTCTCATGAGCCTACAGGCTTGGACATCAACAAAGGGTGAAAATCCTGCAATAACCTGATAACCAGCCCTTTTCACAGAATTCCATCAGCTTAGCTTAACCTCTAAAGAGCTGTTGTTGTTCAGACTATAGTGTTTGCAATGGTTTAGCACACATTATTTAAAAATTTGGGACCATTGGGAAAGGACAAAGATGATAAAGTTGAAGAAAAACAGGCATGGAACAGAGGGAAGCAGGAAAGTGCTATTTTAGAGGTCGTTCTTATGAAAGGCTTGTATATTTGCACACAATACGGTTGAGTGAAGGTGATTTTGGCTTGAGTCATCACTTCAAAGAACTGAATATTTGCTTTTATTTGTAAATGTAGAATGTGTAGTGTTTTGTGCAGGCAGCCTCTTCTACTTTTTCAACATTAATGCAAGACCCATTTCTTGGTGACCAAGGTATGGATGTTCTGGCCCACTATACTATCCCCAAAGGCATGTTTCAATATCTGCCAAATTAATTATTCATCTGATTGACAGGCAGTGACTTCGTAGCAAAGAATCGTTTGACTTGCAGCCGCTATCCAGCAGTGCAGGAGGTCCCACAGGCAGCAAAAGCCTCAAAATGCCACCATTTCATGTCAAAACCCATCAGTTAAGAAGCAGCTGGGGAAAAAAAGAGCCATTCTATCACGTCTCACAGGTGACATATTTTGTTTTCCTAATTGACTTTCATTTTCATTAGCACATGGCCCATGTCCAAATGCCCTCAAACGAATCTCTCTAATCCATTCACATTTCTCAACTCATCCTATCAGAGCCAAATGATTTGACCGTCAAAGGTGTAAAAGTCATTCTGGGAGAGCCGTCCTTCCCCTGTTGGCTGTTTATCCTCTTATCTTTCTTTTTAATGAGAGAAAGACAGGATTTTGTGCAGTAATCCTGCAGGCAGTTGGCTAGTGATAAAGCTCTCTCTCATGCTTCCTGAAGCTGAGGGAAACAGGGGGGGGTTTAAGATGCAGAGGAATTAGGTCCAGCATCAGAATGGGGTGTGAGGAGCACCTTACTCCCTGTGGAATGCAGGAGCATAAGATGCATTAGCTGATGTGAAGATGACAGTTTAACAGCATCAACTTTTCTGATTTTATACACACACACCCCCTATATATTATTATTATATTTATAATAATATAACCCATTAATATCACATTATCACAATATCACAATATCACAAGCCTTTTTTTGTTTGAATAGTAATTTATTTAATGAAATATTCAAATAATTTGAGATTCTGGATTTCAGATTTTAATGAGCTATAAACCATAATGACAATAATGAAAGAAAAAATGGCTTGAAATATAATTTTACATGTAATGAATATAAAATGACAGTTTATATTTTAAATTAATGTTTAATACATTTTCACAATAATCTCGTTTTTTTGATGTGGCACTGTATAAAGCAATTGCAGACACAAGTATAAGATGAGTGTAAAAAGGTGTTTCTATAATATTACAACAAACTAAAATGAGAATAAACGGAATATCCCAATTGCTCCAAATAAAAACAGACCAAATCCTGTTGATCAAAGTCATTTCATGACAAAAAGGTTTAAATAGATTAAAATGACTGTTTATTGTTGTAAAATTTACTACAATTTTTAACAAATGTACACACATTTTCCCAAGAATTCTTTAAAATGTCTATACCACAAACGTACTTTGGTTTCAGGTTTTTAACATTGCTCGATACTATTTATTTTTTAAATAAATATATAACTGATAAATGTGTGCAATCAAAAATATTTTCGTTATCACATCTGCCTTCTGCACAAACAGCTCTTTCACATCACATCTGTGTAGTTAATTTGAGTTAATCTAATAAAAAAGGTGATATTTGAGATTTTACAATGCATTGAATCAAAGTAATAGAAATAGATGATGGTCAGATATTGACACCACTGGTGCGAGGGAGTTCTTCCGAAAGCCAAACATATGGTCGCTCCACTCTTTGCTATGAACTCGTAGACCCTTCTGTGCCCTGAGGGCCAAATGAGACTCTGCATTTCAAGTCAATAACAAGCCAACATGCAAAAGGTCTTTATAAGAACCCAATTAAAAATAAATATGAAAATAATGAGCGGAACTAAGACTGCTCGAGTGGTTTATCTGGTGACACACAATTACAGAAAACCAAGTTGCCACTGGCAGTAAATGTTTCATAGCCCGCACCCAAACATCCCATTTCACCCTTCCTTCTTGCTTTCTAATTTTAATTAAAACTTCTCATCTGACAGCGTCTAGGCCTCCAGAGGCCCACTGACATAATAAGTGAAACACTTCCTTTCTAGTACACTCTTCTGAGTCTGTGCCAGCCTAGCCCTGTGGAGACACACAAAGCCCAGGCCGGGAGCTTGACTGCTAAATTATTTACACATTTCCGCATTTCAGTTGCAAATCACATCCCACGAGTTTGGACGACGAGGCAAGGCACCCTTGGAGGTCAAACACGTTCCTGGACTTCCTCTCTAATCCATTCTGATATCTCACTTCATCGAAAGGCAATATTTAAGTGTTCTAGGCTGAGTCTGTACTCAAGTCTTCGTTGCAATGAGCTCGCTCAGGCTTAATTTTGATCACAGCCTTTGCTGAATTGCAAAAGAAATTCAACTTTGAGATGAGACATGCCTCTATAATCAGGGTACAGACACATCAGGCCTTTTTATACTGTCACTGCACCACTGAAGCCTTCTATGGCACGACCTAGTAAAGCCTGAGAGAAAGTATTCAACTTCAAACAGTACCAAAAAGTAGTGCACTCACTTGAATTATTTATTTGAAAACTACAGCATCCTTACACTCAGTATTATCCTCTATTCAGAGGCCTGCTGTGCAGCTCATATAAGAACCGTCAGAGCTCAATATTCACTTTTTATATCAAATTTATTATCAGAAATATGGCAGCAACCCCCTCAGTATTCCAGGCTTTTTTTCCATGCTCCACAGCTTAATCCCTGATAATAAGCTTGAGGTATTTCCAACACTCAGGATTTTCCAGCATTCTGGCCATTCACAATGAAAATAAATTGCAGTGAGCTTGACTGTCACTCTTTCTCTTCAGAAGAGACAGGAGGACCTTGACTCTCCATCAAGTGTCAAAAAGGCATCATCGGCAAAGAATGGCATGGAGAAATGTGTGCCGGTGAGCGAGCAGGTATGTGTATGTGTGTATGTGTTTTCAGCCCCCCACGAGACAGAGCCTGGAACAGTCAAGATGCCATCATTACTGTCGTTTCTCTTCCCCCCCCCCCCCCACTCTCCCTCAAGGACAGGGAGTGAGGAGAAAAATGGCGAGAAGCTCCCTAGAGTTTCACAAGGGATGCCGTCATCAGAGCAGTTTCTGTGCAAACCATAGTTCTACATGACTCCATCGTTGCTGGGAAATAGGGATCATAATTAGAAGCACGATAATGGAGGGAGTGGAGCTCATGGATCGCATGACCTAAAATAGGGCAGCGTCCATCAGGCAACTGAAATCTGATTTCCGCCTAATCAGGGGCTGCAGTGAAAGTCTAGCCACTCTGGAATCAATAGCAATTCCGCTAAAAGTTTCAGAGCTGAAATTGTTCCAGTGAAGGCTGTAGTAATTAGGTTAGAGGTGTTGAATAGCAGCAGAGAAGGCACGGAATGTTAGCCCAATCTCTTCAGCTTTATTTTAGATTTTCTTATAGAAGACTTTCACAGGACAAAACACTCGGTATATACACTGTACAAGAATGACAAGAAGCACTTTTTCAGGATGCTTTATACAAAATATCAACAAAATTACACACAGAAAAACCTTTCTGGCAACTGGTATTAGCGATAAGACAGTTGGCTTATTGTTCAGGTCAACCACTGCCATTTTTACATAATCCTCATTGTCCGAATATTTTTTAACAATATAAAGTCTTTTTTTAAACAATAAGGCACATCTGCAGGCAGCGTTATCAATGTGACTGCTCTAGGACAATGTCAGATGTTCCTAAAACTACTGACGGATTCTGCTGGGGGCAACAAACGAAGCCCTTTAAGCAACAGAGATGACAATTGGCTAAATTTCTGTTGCTATGCAAGTATGTACCAGAATGAACCAGGCAGCTAATTTCCCTCAATATATTTCATATATCACGTTACTGTGCATGTTAAGCACATACACACTTAATTTTTTTAAATGTTTATTTTTCCCACCAAAGAGGGAGGTTCCATAGCTGCGCTGTTGGCCAGCTACCATTGGTGTAGTGATCCAATGGGAATTGAGCTGAACGTAAGAAAATGGCAAAATATAAATTCAATATCTACAATTGCCCACTATTAAAAACATAGCATTTGCTGTCTCTATAATTGAACTGATTCTGGTCTTCAAATTGAGAAAATGCAAATAAAGTTGACATTTGTAATGAAGTTTTCAACCAGCTAAATTAGCTTTATTTTCTATTTATGTCAAATATAAAACCACAACATGATATCAGCCTCCCTGCTCTCTAAATACTGGCATTGGTATCGACCTTGGAAGAACTCATATCGGTCGTTCATTAAAAAAATAGTAGGGCTGGATGGTACATTCAAAATTCTTATGATATACCCCCCGCCATAATCAATCAATAGTAATATCGGTAAATACAATTATTGTGTAACTGTAGTGCTCAATTAAGCCTGAATAGAATACTACAAAAAGGAAAAGGAACCTGATTTCAGGAAACCAAACCTGAGCCACACTGCAGAGTATGTGGTCTTTCTTTGCCACAATATCCTTTTATTTCAGGACGTGTTTCTCAAGCCTGTAGTTATTTGCTCTTCACCATTACAGCACTGTAAGTAAACATTTATCTGACTCTGCTA
This sequence comes from Crenuchus spilurus, assembly GCA_036984385.1. Taxonomy (NCBI): domain Eukaryota; kingdom Metazoa; phylum Chordata; class Actinopteri; order Characiformes; family Crenuchidae; genus Crenuchus; species Crenuchus spilurus. Next base: position 19,106 of record BRDA01068322.1, read on the forward strand.
AGCGCGACACTGGTTTATACTCTCAGGAGGAAAAGGACACACATCACCACCTAGCGTACCAAGCTAGCAACGGTTATGAGATTCTGTTGCTCATATCTGATTGAGGGATCCAACAGCAAAATATTTTGATAAAAAATTATTTCAGCTTTATTGAAAACTATAAATTATAAAACTGTAAATTAATCATTTTACTCTTCAGTCCTGCCATTTAGTCCAAAAAAAGGCAAAAAAAAAAAAACAAACAAACCTCACAGAACTTTAGCTGTGTGTTGATCAAGACCATTACCTGCCTCTCAAGCGTATGATGAAATCCACTGAGGACCAAGGCAGCCTCAGGGATGGTACTCACCTTGCTCCCAGGCAGAGGTTTGGTGGGACACACTGGACGACTTGTGCTGGCGGCACATACCCCCCGCTGTCGAGGCCAGCCGAGCAGGCAGCGCCACTGAGAGAGCTCCCTCAGGAGCGGGAGGCAAGAGGCTGGACACAACATGACCTCACACACACTCACAATCAACTCCGCACACTGAAAATTTCACTACTAACACCTGTTCAGAATCACTAACAGCAACTACCAGCTGAAAAGCACATCATCTAAAAACACAGTATATGACCTGAGCTCCTTCCTCTCTCACACTGACCGAGTAACAATTTGGGCTCAACGAGGAGATCAACAAGAGATGGAGCTCTTCACAAAAGCACTCAGAACACGGTGTACTCGCTCACACTCTCTCTGGAGCCAAACAAAGCATCACCACATGTGTATAAGTGTCAGGAGTCTAGTGAGTCATTATTGCTCCTGCTTGGCTAGTTGTTTATGCTGCCTCTGACAAAGATGCATTGTGTCCTGTAAGAAGGAAGCCTGGAAAGGACATTTTTCTCCCCTGTTGTCAAAACACCGGCCATGCGGCCAGTCATTAATGCCTTGTCCACTCACTCACACACACACATACAAGCTCAGACCGATACCAAAGCAATCAGTCAGTTCAAATTAAGTGCCAGTGAAAGCACCGTCCTACACCACTATGACCCAACAACGAGCCCTATTTATAAAGCACACTCATGCTGTCATTGTCAAGGAAATGTTTCATACCCTGAACCAAAACAACATCAGTAACCTCTGAAGTTATTGAGCAGAACTGAATGCACTAACACTGTGACCATGAAGCATCTCTCAATGCAGCAAAACAGGTAAGCTTCATTTACACGGATAACAAAACGCACCTCAAATGTCCCAAATAAAGTGCCAGGCACTCTAAAGCATTCCAACACTGACCAAATCACACACAGGCTGAAGGACAGCGAAAGCTTAAGGTAAACAGCACACACACACACACACACTGCAAGCGCCTACCGACACAGTTGGCTGGAGACAGCAATCTCTACAGAATAAAAACACATTCACTCGTTCGTCTGCTCTCTCTCTCTCACTCGCTCCACTGTTGCTGCCGCACTCCGGAGGATGGCGACTCGGCAGAGCGACAGAAAAACATTCTGGACTGCAGCACAAGACGAGAAGGGGGTGGGGAGGAGGAGGGCGCTCTCTCCCTCTCTGTGTATGTGTGTCGAGGCTCTCTCTCTCTCTCTCTCTCTCTCTCTCTCTGTGTGTGTCTCAGCAAGTGGTGCTTTCTCCCCCCCATTCCTCATGTTTCCCCTCTCTCCCTCCACTGCAGCTGTTTGGGGACTCAAAGGCAGGACTTCACTCGCAGCCCTTTCATCCGTTTTATCTTTTTTTTTTCTTTTTAAATCCCTTCCACGACTTTGAAGTGGCACTAAATTAGATGCATGCACATTTACAGTGTGTGTGTCTATGAGGAGAGTGTGTGTTGTCCAGGTTGTATTTCAATATGGAAACATTTTTATACTCCAAGCTGCTGTCCCTTCTGAATCCAAACATAACCTCTTCACAGGAACGACCTTTGCAGTGTTCAGAATGCTTCCTTAATCACTATCTCTTACACAGAGACACTATGACTAAGCCCATTTAATTCAGGAAGGAGAACAGAAAAAATGAAAAGATTATGATTTTTGCAGCAGTATGATATTTTTGCATGTTTCAGAAAATACAGCATTAGTATGTCAAAATCATGACCTTTTATGTTAACGTTTGGACTTGCTATACTGATGATGCTTTACTGTGTCTTAATAATACAAATGGCATGAAAATTACAGTTATTTTACTATGACACAATAAAGCAGATGAGTCTCTAGTCAAACAACAAAATAGTGCTGCAGCAAAAACAGTCCCAGGGGAAGCAAAATGGAAAACATAGATGCAGACTCCACTAGGGAGTGCCATCTCAAAAAAAGTGTTTTATAGTATTTTATAATATATTTGATCTTTTTTTATGTTTTTGACCCGATTTTCACCCCAATGTAGTGGTAGCCAATCGACCCGCCCATCTGCTAGGACTGTCTCTGACTCTACGAAGGTGAAGACTAGCACATGCCTCTTCCAATACATGTGAAGTCAGCCATCATCTTTGTGAACTGCTGCCAATACATTGTCGCTGTGCAGCCAACACATTTGGAGGAAAGAGCAGGATCCCCAGCTCTTATGGACCAGCTAACAGATGCCTGAGCAACTGCATGGTAGGAGTGATGGGGAGAGCGCGCCATATACCCACCCAGAGAGAGCACGGACAATTTTGTACTCACGGGCCTAGACTGCCGACGGCAAGAGGCATGACTGGGATTGGAAGTCACAATCCTCAGATCATTATTTATATATTATTTGATACTTTAAATTAGTTTCTAATATTTTTTTTTTTTTTACTTTCCCACACTGTATGTTGTACTGTCTCCTTAAAACATATTACTGCATGTGTAGTCATGTGACTCTACCTCATTCAGTCTGTGACAAGAAAGAAACGTGGAGGAGAAACCAAACATGAATCTGTACACTGTATCTGCGATTCATATATAAAATATTTTCACACTTACAAAATGTGGGGACAAAACCAGGCATTTCAGAACATGGTGGTGACCCGTCTTTAACATCCCCAGTGGTTTATAAGCTTAAATTATAATTTAAAATCACTTTGTTCAAATGTAACAACTCATTTTGTAATGACAGACAGGATTAGCATAAGTAAACATTTCTGTAATTATTCAGAGAAAATGGCACTGTTTTGACAGACACTGCCAGAGAAGGAGGGAAAACACATAGGCAATTATTTTTCCTTCCATAAATGTGTCCACAGAGACAACACATTATAAATATGAAATATGCAAAACATAACGTTATCAGTTCATTCCAACATGGCCATAATACTGCCGTTCATGTGGTCTCCCGCCTCCTGAGAGCAGATGCATTATGGCAAGAAGGGCACCATGTATGTTAGAGTGCACTCTTTGGACACTACAAATTTTACAGCATTTTGGGAGGGCACTGGACAGTACTACAAATGTCAGCCTCTAAAAATAGCACACTATATAATGAACAATGTACAGTTTGGGATACAGCCCTTGTTTTCTCTCCCAGCTTGTCTTTTTTTTTTTGCTTTCCTCTCACTTTTCCTCTCCACTTGTCTTCCTCTAACTGTCCTCCAGCGCTGTGCTTTTGGAGAAATTTGCCATCATTTTCCTTGCCACCTCTGTGCCTGCAGGCGAGCCTGACAGATCCAGCGTTCACTGCCAGAGGTGCCTTTTACCTCACTGATGGACACAGTCCCTCCTGCTGCATTTTAAACATCCACCCCCCCCACACACACTCTCACATTCTTCGTACACACTCAGACACACAATCTCAAACAGATAAGCCTCATACCTCTTGGCTTCACTGTGGTGGAAAATGAAAGGCGGGCTATTTTTAGCAGTAGATTGAGAGTGGCAGCAAAATCACAATGTTACAATTAAAGATGCTACATGGCACTTACACACACGCATACTTACACACACACACACACACACATACATAAGACAAGAGATACCTCAAGCCAGAAAGCTCATGCGTTTCAATTAGGACTCTATAATGAGAGATGAGGGATGCGCTGGGGATAGAACGGAGGGGTGGGGGCTGTGTTGGTGGTTGAAGGGTAAGTGGAGAGGCAGTTAAGAGAGGGTTAAAACGAGCTGCTCAGCTCAAGGTCCAGAGATGCAGGCAAATTTAATTAAGTGGTGATGCTCATGGATTTATGGCACACTAGAGAGAGTGACCCATGCTTCCAGCTCAAATTTAATGGCTCCAGCATAGAGATTGAGGCCGGTCATAATGCTATCCTGATTCAGCAGAACATCACGACAACATAAGAGGCTTTTTAAAAGCAAGGAACATTTTATAGCTTGAGTAAACAAATCAATTCAGGCTACATACCTGTTCCTCTATTGTACCGTACATGTGTCCACTTGTGTAATAGTATCATAACCAAATTTAAGTTTCTACCTCCGACATTGGCTTAGCATTCCCAAAAACACAAAGTCGATCTCCAGTTTAAATTTGGTAACTCTCTCTGATGAAAGTGCAAAGCATACACAGACCCTGTTGCCCGTTTTCTAATAAAGTGCTTGTTCTGAAATTAATTCCAGAGAGCTCATCTTTATTTGATTCTCCAGATCACACCTGCTGCTGCTGAACTAGGACAGTCACTACTTTTTAGCTCAGTTTTGGTGTCTTCCACAAGTCAGGGTTATAAACAGTGAGCTCACAGGCTTTAGTACAACCGTTTCCACTGGATGCTTAGCAGATATAATGCTTCATCATGGGACTTATGAAATATCATGGAAACACTAGATACAGTAGAATATCTTAGTCCATAAATAACAGAAAAAGAAAAAGGCTATAGCTATATACAGTAGATTCAACTTTTTTGCCAATGTGATTATACACAACAGAAGTTGACCTCCGCATTTAACCCATCTATGCAGTAACACACACACACACACACGCACACAAAAACTGAACAAGTACGTGAAACAGTCCAATCCATAGCACCCGGGAGAAGTTGGGGATTAGGTGCCTTGATCAAGGGCACTTCAGTGACGACCTGCCCAAGGATCGAATCGGAGACCTTCTGGTCACAAGACCAGATCCCTAACCACCAGACCACAGCTGCCCCCATGTATATGTATATTATATAGACCCAAATAATAATAATAATAATAATAATAATAATAATATAGTCATAAACACTAGAATATTACTTACGGATGTAAGACAATCAGCATTTATAGCATCCCCCCATTGGCCAAAATGACATACAGACTGTGTGTGTGTCTCTTCAAAATATTCATAAGTATATCTTGGGTACAACTGATTGAGTAACATATGCACGAATCAGAAGAGCTAATTTGCATATGGTGGCCATGTTGTTTATGAATTTGAAGATTCTTCTGATAATTATTTAACTACATTCTTAGGTGATTGTGAAATGACCACGTATGTCCAGACTGGGCAAAAATCCAGAGACTAGGTTGAAAAGTGCATTTTGCAGAAATTGGCATTAGCCAAAAAAAAATAAAAACAATTCTGAAACAGACTTGCATTTACAAATGTGTTTGTACCAATGCACTGAACAAGGATGATCACATTTTGCACCAAAATTATATCATATACATAAAAATAACCTTGAACCTCTTTACTTTTCACTTTTAAACTCGCTCTCTAAAACACAGGCAACACATATTTATTCACAGAACATTTATTCATATGTGACGTGACGCTATGGGGCTGATCAACACTTGAAAGGCAGCTAAAGCGCAGACATTATCATCCAGCTTGCAGGCGGCACCGACTTCTGCCTGCATCGCACCCTAAAGACCTCATCAACAGAGCAGCCAACTGTCAATCACCCCTCTACTCAGTAGAAGATGGAGACAGGGATGGGATGGGACTGGCAGCCTGCCAACATTTGTGTGCGTGCGCGCACACGCGTGCACACACACACCTACCTAGAATGCTAATATGTGTGCACACAAAAGTAGTGACAATCATATTCTTGCTCCTCTTACAGTCTGTCTCTGCCATAGACACCAAAGGGCCCGACTCTCACCACAAACAGGAGCAGAATGTTTTAGGAGATGAAGCAGTTCAGCAGCAGTACTTTCAATTTGACAGAGTTTGAAATGCAGATGATGGAGGGGAAACTATCAGAGCACAGAAAAGAATGAGAGGAAAACGCATCATTCTGACAATAACGGACAGACTGGAGGCTCCTCCATCACCTACGCTTATATTTTCAATCATTTTAGCCTCATCTCTATTCATTATGCAATTTCTGAAGGCATGAGCACATAGTTAGCTGTGAATGGAAAAACAATATATGTGCAGTATTTCAGCGCAGTATCAGATTTTACCACTGGGGACACTCATAGGTAAAGTTTGGTTAGTTATCCCACACGCTAAATTTTTTTAATTTTAATTGTATTTTAAGCTTTGGGACACGACACATACACACTAGAAAGTGGAAGGTCATTTCCCAGAATTCTTTTTTTTTTTAGTAAACTTGAGGGACCTTTATCAACACATCCTTCAAACATTATGTACCTACTACTACTACTACCCACTGGGACCATTCACTGCCCAAACCCTTTCAAAATGCCTAATGTCCAGTCCAGCTGTCAATGTCCTCTCTATTCTTCACCATCCAAGAAGGCTGAAACATGGTTCAATTTCACTTCAATTGAACTGAACCCCATTGTGTGACTAACTGCACCTTTCCTTCTGGTCAGCTCTCTTGGGGGCCATTGAGCTAAGGCACCACAATGGTCCCGGCTGCCTGTTCCCAACAGAGCTTTGGTGCTTTAGCCACCGATTTTCTAAATGGCCTCTGATGAAAAGGATCCTTTAACTGAACAGGCAATGAGTGAGGATAGCAGCTGTTTGGGGATGAGGGAGGGAAAACAATAGAGGAGACAGAGAGAGATACAATTGACCTGGACCGTAAATCTAAGCCCTGGTGCTTTACTCTCATCGTCCACTGCAGGGTGCTGGTTTGTAAACAGTAGCTGTAGGAAAGCAAGGTCAACAGTCATGAAAAGGTTTTAACATGTACTCAGAGTTTTAGAATAAGTGTTTACTCAGGACTGGTGCTATACAATATAGCTTTAAAAAGTCAATGGCAACATGTAACGCTTAAACACAATGACAGTCAAAACTAACGAAGACAACAAAAACATGTAAAACAATGAATTGATATTTGTATCAATAATACATCTCTTGATCTCTTCTGAGTAAATACGTATTGACATTTTTAAGGGACAATTGCCACCAATGTGTTATATAAAATTAATGGACAATGCAAAGAAAACGGAGTATCTAAAAATAAAATCAAAATTGTACATTTTTGTAAATTTTCAATTTACTGTTGTACCAGCTACTATATAGCAGACAGTCAGCTATGTTACTATGGTTACTATTAAAAGCTTCCACAGCATTAATATAAAATTGTGATTAAGCTTATTTTAATGGATCTACTTCATAAATGTCCCATTAAACAAAATTAATACATCTGCCAGCCAATCAGAAATGAGTATTTCTCTGCACTGAGATATAAAAACATTTCAGGTTGTGTAGAATTAAAATATAAAGACATTAAATGTCAAAACAATTCCCGATCTCAAAATGCAGAACCAAGATACACAACCTGTGTACGGTTCATACTGCTAACATAAACTAAGCAATGTTCTAAAAATGCTAAAATCTCTTTGTATACACCAATTCCATAAACATAAGGATGTGACACTTTCACTGCAAATCATTTCTCAAACTTTTCATAAGAAAGCAAACGGTTACCTTGTAGCATTTTAGTAGCTCAATCACTGACTGGCTCTGGTAAAAATATAATGAATAAGCAACTGTCCCACATAAGTGCAGAAATTATGGATGCGCTAATGGCTTTAGTTACCGAGGCCCTATAGGTTTCCGAAGCCTAATTGCTTCATTACTGCCATTTAATGACAGCAATTAATTATCTAGTCCTCTGTGCACCATCTAGATTGTTGAAGCTCGCACTCCTTTTCATGCTCTGGACTGCAGTGTCTCATTTGTGTCCAGCACTAGCCCGTGCCCTTAGTGTCCACTCCTGTGTGATGGTGAGCGCTGTGTTCTGGGGTAGAGGCGTATGCAAAGCAGATGTCACACTGGCTGTAGCTATAAATAGGGTAGACTGGGAGGTGACTGTGTCTGAATGTGGTTGAGGATTGCTGTGCTCATCATGGCTGTTAGCGTGCGAGGGAGCTGGACAGTGACGCCGCGTCAATGCGGCCGGGAGGCACACACACACACAGCACTGCTGGTGCAGGTCAATACTGTTTTCCACAGACTACCGCAATCTGCTCAACATTGAGTTCAGACAAAGGGCTCATTCATTAAGTGCAACAGATCAAATATTCCTAACATGAAGGCAAAGAGGCTGTGCTCCCTGATATATGCATACAAATTCTGCTCTATATTGTCCACCTAATATGACTGTCTACACCAGAGACTGTGTATATTATATATATGGGGATGGCATCAAGTCAGTTTGCTTCCCTAATATAGAAATGAAGCCAAAATACTGGCCCCATCTTGTCAAATTTAGAGCCAGAGTGTGCACACTAGAAAGCAGAGTCAGTCCGCCTCCTCATTTGGTTACCCCGCCCCCTCCTAACAGTCATTCTAGACAGTTGTTGAAACAAGTCAAAGACACTGAAGCTTCCGAAAAAAAAGTGACAGCCGAGAGCAAGACAAGTCTGGGTTCAAACACTACAGGGTCTAGTACTTCTAACCATGTTAGTGTTAGCTGGCTGGCTAATGCTAGAAATAGTTGCTGCAGACAGGGTTGACAGGTTCAGCAAAAACATCCAGTCCAAAGTATGTGTAAAACCCATCCTTCAGAAGCTAAAACTAGTCCAAAATCTAAAGCGTCATAGACAGTTGAGGGAAAAAAAGGCTTTGGATTACAAAAGAACGACAAGAATACTTCCTTTTAAATCTTCTGTTCATCTTATTTTGTTTGTTATATCCTAATTTACACTTTCTGTGAAGCAGTCTGTTTACATTGGCATTATTACTAGTACTATTATTTTATCACTGTATTGTTAATAAATGATATCATTGTATTTTATGACTTCAAAAAATGCAAAAGTGAATCTTTGTTTTGTCATTAAAAACACATGGAAAAGGGTGGAGCTACACATCATACTGCAGACAGGCAGCAGGGGTTCTATACCTGTGGTTGCTTTCATTTTCAGAGATGATGCTATGTCCATACTTTATATAGTCATTGGTCTGAACCTTGTCAAGTTAAGGTAACTAGTTTCGGAATGTTACTTCTGAGACGTAATTTTATATTTTAATATTGATTTTAACACTCTTTTTGAATGAAATATGGCAAGACACCAGTTACAAGATTAGTCTCCTAATGAAAGGACAAGTGAACATTAAAATTGACCCGTGTGACCATTTAACCATTAAAAAAAAAATTTCTGGGTGGTTGATTTTACTACGGATGTCCCGATCCGATCTCAAAAATCGGAACCGGGCCGATCACGGCATTTTTTTACTGGTCGGTATCGGCTTTTCTGATCAGATTTTGACACTAGTGGGCGCTGTTTGGCTTCCAATCTCTGTCCACGTTTCACTATTGAATAGTCTGTTTTTGGAGCCCGCCAATGGGAATCAGGTTAAGCGTGACAAGCGGCAAAATCCTCCATTCTGATGTGAAGACTGTAAGCTTCGGGGAACGTGGCGGCAAATCAGAGTACGGAGGCGGGCTTTAGCGCTGGCCAAGAGGCGGAGTGAATGTTTGCGTATCACTACGTTTGCTTTTGGATTTTATCTCATTAATCGTGACTAATATGTCTGATATCTGATCATATGTGATGTGTACGGGAGGTTTGTGTGCAGTAACGTTAATAGCAGAGTTGTCTTCATTTAACATTTGTAAACAAGTATTTTATTGTACTTTATGAAAATATATCAGATATAAGCTTATTTTTATAACTCAAGTAATATAACTTAAGTAGTATATTTTAGCTTTAATATTAGACCAGAGATCCACAGTTATGATGTGTGAACTGTTTTGTATGTAAATCTTTGTTACCTCTTATAGTAATTGTTCCATTCCACCTTAAATACTACAGCAGTTACTGTAGGCAGCTTGAGCCGCCTTACTGTTACTGCTGCGCTGTTTAAGGTAAAACGGAACAATTCCAAACTTAAGCGTCATTCATTCAGTCTGTTTGTATTTATCCGCTTTAACACACATTTTATTCACACTTAAGTGTTTTATTATGCAGCTGATGAGCTCAGCTATATACACTAAACGCTAAAATATGCATTAAATGTTTAAAACTCTTCATATCACAGATATACTATTATCTAGTAGGGCTGCACCTAAGATATACTATTATCTAGTACTATCTATTATACTAGTATTATCTAGTTCTTATCTAGAAAATAGAAGTATCAGTTTGAGACTCGGTATCGGGAGAGACTAAAAAATTACTGACTCGGATCGGATCGGGAACAGAAAAAACGTGATCGGGACATCCCTAGATTTTACTAATTAACCCAAATACATTGGCTCTAAATTTCAGGCCTTGACAGGTATTAAAGAGAGAGTGGGACACAGCATGGTATTTAACTGTGTAACTATATACATAATACATATATCATGGCTCAAGACTGCGACTAAAAATAATCAAATAATCATTTGCGAGTTATATAATTAATTAAGTTGCCAGTGACGACAGGTGGCAAAGTTATATTATTATTATTTTATTTGAGTTTATTTATTTATTACTATTTTTTGTTTTCTTTTTGGTTGCGTTTACATTATCGCCGTAACTATAATACGGTGCTCTGATACCCCTAAATAAAACCCAGTGTAACCCGTTTGCAAGGGACTGTACATACATCTTGGCATATAAGAAGTAAATGACTTTAAAGGAGAACTCTGGTGTGAAATGGGCTTTGGGTGTAGTGAAACATGATAAGTACAAACTTAAGTAGCCCACCTCTGTTCACTGAGGTAAGTGTAATGTTGTAAAGTGTAATGAGTGTAATGTTCAGCATTACAAAATACAGGGCTTTTAGTATAAATGCTCTCAACTCACCCCCAAATTTGACATACTACAGTAACTGCTCAATCAAATGAATAAGATAAACATGTGGTGAAGGACATTGGTATTTATATTGTGTGAAACTGACACAAATAAATCCATCATTCCTGCTATTTACTTACTTAGAAGTATTTTTTTCTCAGTAGCATAGTCGCTGTTAAGTGTGGAGAATAGTTTTGTGATATATTGATTATCACTGAATCGCAGTTTTGAGATATCACCGTTTTTAATTTGCCACAGCTGAAAGGTGCTGGAAAAAATTGAAAATGGGCCTCGAAAGTGCTTGAAAAGTGCTTGAATTTACCTTGTAAAAAGTGTACGAACCCTGCATAAAACAGCCGAGAAAGAAGTCAAAGAGAAAATCAACGCAGCCTACATGATTGTTTGCACATTATTGTTTAGCACTTAAAAAAAATCTATTGGTGCCTGAATTTTTTATTTTAGGAGCCACTGGCTCCTTGAACATTTTTTTTGTCTGGAGCCCTGTATATCAACAGTAGTCAGTAATGGTTTTAGGTTATATTTGGACAAGGGAACATTTTTTTATCATCATCATTACTAACATGTTTTAACATTTAGGAAATGGTGTCTGCAGAAATACATTTATAGGCAGTGTGACAGTTTTGTACAGAGCTAGAAACTGTTTCACCACCTTCTCCAAACGGTCCTGAAGCAGATTTTCAATGTTTGTTTGTTGCTCACCCTGCCAGGAGAAGCACCCGCTCTCTTTTAAGGCTGTTAATTTACCAGGAAATACATCCTCTCTTAAATATGGCTATGGGGTTATCTGGCTATGTGCACACTCCTGAAAGGGGATGAATCTTGCAGCAAGGGTGCCGAATTGAACCCATCACCGGCAACAGATTGCTGACTTGAGACTGCCTCAGCTGAGTACCCAGTAGTTTTTAAGCCTGCAAGCTAGCTTAGCTGGATGAAGACTTGCTAACTGTTACCATTCCCAACTAACGTTACTAGAACTCTCTCTTTAAAGAATATGCTTTATATGCTACTTATACAGACCGTAAACATTGTACATGCTATTAAGAGTTGCTCATTAAATATGATGAGCTTTGAGAGCTAGGATTTTAAGTCTCTCAGGAAACCTCTTGGAAACTGATTTCTGACCATAAAATAGGGAAATTGAAGTAGGATGAGCTCCAACAGTCACACTGATAAGACTGACTGCAGATATGCAGGGGGCAGCCTAGGATTTGGTCTTGTGACCAGAAGGTCGCTGTCGACCCTAGACAGGACATGACTGAAGTGCCCTTGAGCAAAGCACCGGTGGATAAGGGCTGTCCACCTCTTTGGGCACAAATTCTCATTGCCTAGTGTGTGTTTCACTGCACGAATGGGTTAAATGCAAAGGTCACATTCCGTTGTGTGAAAATCACATTGGCAAATGGGTTCATCTTAATCTAAATATTCCTGAAAACCTATCACTGGCATCCCAAACATTGGCTGATTATGTAAAAATATCTGTCAGTTAAACAACAATAATCAATCAGTGAGCTAGTTAGGTAGCCACCCACAAATACACATGTACTAATACGTACATAACACTTAATAAAGATTAAGATACAGTTAATTTGGTAGAAATGCTAAGTAATTGTTATTGTGTGCTAGAATATATTGTAGAATTAACCCTTTAACATTTTGCTCAACTATTTGGTAGAGCACATTTAAGTCATTATATCTTCTTGAAGAAGGTGTTGACCTTAACACAACATGATTGTGCCATCTCTACCATGTATGTTAGGCTAAAAATCATCCAATAGAGGTCACTAGCAATTAACATTTTCTTGCCTTGAAACAATTTTGATGATTGCATTTTTGGCATTTCAGATGCTCTTGAGAGTTTGTAAGTTAGAATCTCAAAAGTTCAAGATCACAAGTTCCATCAGAAAGATTAATAGAGAAAGTAAAAATTTCTCATAGTGATGGTTTCTGCATGCAGACACATTATTAAATTATGGACAGTATTATTAATAAATCACTGATACTGATAAAGGTTTCTGATAAAATCCTAATGATACCCATCCCTATTCAACACAGCCTCATTCAAGTACCTGGAAAAACGCAGACTGCATATAAAAAAGCAAGAAGCGCAGAGGTGAAACTTTAGCACAAATAATGGTGCTATTGCCCTTTTACTGTAATGGAAAATGGAGGAATGAAGATAAAGCTTATTGAGCCATACATTCCCATATGGTCTGAGTCAATAGCATAGAGGATCAAGTCTTGCCTGCTATTACTTTAACATTTTGCTTAGGTTGTTCTTTCTTCCCCCGAACCACTGAAGGAAGAGGTCATTCTTTCATTCCAGGGCATTCAACTGGAAGACTTCACGTTCTATGTGTGTCAATATGCTGATTGCATCCTTTGTTGCTACAACCTGTGACTGGCACACACATGCACACAGTGACTGTGGCTGTAAGAGGGCATACGAGTCACCCAGTGAGGAACTCATCTGTGAAATTAATTACAGGCCTCTCGTATTCATTCCTCCAGTGATATGATGAAGGGGGCAGCGTGATTAGGCAGGAGAAAAAAAAGCAGTGCACGCCAAGTGTTAAAATGGGCTTTTGATCCGACTCTCGGCTCAGCTCATGTGTGAAAGTGTTGCAGGTTTCTCATTAATCCCCCCTATTTTTTTAATTGACAGCGAGAGAGCGGGAAACCTTGTGCACGCTGTGTGCATTTCACACTGAGATGTAATAGGGCATTTGTGTATGAGAGCATGAACATGAATAAAACACTAAACTTGTGCGTAAGCCTGCAAGAAGGTGTGTGCGCAGTGTGCTCAAGTGCTGGCATATTGCACTCCAGGCTGCAATCCATGCGTGCACACGTGCGGTCTTAATTAAATGCTCTAATCAGTCCTGGCCTAAGCAGCAAGTTCAGCTTTTTAAGGAGTGTGATGGGGGACGCTGAGGGCGTGATCATTAAAAATCCTCCAATTAGCTTCCCATCTCCAGCACCTCGGGCTGCAACTTTAGCACGTGCAACAACAAACTCGCTTCACTGCCCTGAAACAGCCTGCTGCACCAAAATAAACGGCCAAGCCGGAGGGGCCTAAGCGTTTCCATGTCTAATCTGGTTACGTACACAAGTTGGCCACAGGCACCACTGCCAGGACCACGCAAAGACAGCAGCACTCTATGACAGCTCTGAAGCACTGCTCTCTTACCATCAGCCACTCCCTCCTCTGTAAGTACACTGCTGAAAAAAATTAAGGGAACACTTAAACACAAAGTAACTTCAAGCCAACCACACTTCTGTGAAACAAACCTGTCAAGTTAGGAAGCAACACTGATTGTGAACCAATTTCACTTGCTGTTGTGCAAATGGAACAGACAACAGGTAGAAATGACAGGCAATTAGCAAGACAACCTCTATACAGGAGTGGTTCTGCAGGTGGTGACCACAGACCTTTTCTCTGTTCTCATCCTTTCTGGCTGATGTTTTGGTCACTTTTGCATTTTGTCAGTTCTCTCACCATAGAGGTAGCATGAGGTGATGTCTACAACCCACAGAAGTTGCTCAGGTAGTGCAGCTCATCCAGGATAGCACATCAATGCGAAATGGCAAGAAGGTTTACTGTGTCTGTCAGCACAGTGTCCAGAGCATGGAGCAGATACCAGGAGACAGGCCAGTACAGCAGGAGACATGAAGGGGGCCGTAGGAGGGCAACAACCCAGCAGCAGGACCGCTACCTCCTCCTTTGTGCAAGGAGGAACAGGAGAAGCAGTGCCAGAGCCCTGCAAAATGACCTCCAGCAGGCCACTAATATCCATGTTTCTGCTCAAACTGTCACAGACTCCATGAGGGTGGTATGAGATTTTGAGTATGATTCCAAATCCAGACCTCCAAGGGGTAATAATTTTGATTTAGATTGATCATTTTTATGCTATTTTGTTCTCAACGCATTCCACTCTGTAATAAATAAAGATTTTCAGCTGGAATATTTTATTCATTGAGATCTAGGATGTGTTATTTTAGTGTTTCCTTTATTTTCTGAGTAGTGTATAAGAGCCAGGCTGCAATTCAAACTTCTCTAAGCAGTAATATACAGAGAAATGTACAGGGTGTGTGCAGACGTCCTAATACATTCTGTTTTTTCATTTGAATAACTTTAGTGCAATACATCCCTCATTGAAAAATTATAAGGATCTGGTAAGTCCATGAGGAAAGAATCACAAGATCTGATATTTAATAGGCACTGAAGCAGCCTAAACTGTTAGTTGTGAAATAATATATTCTTAAAAATATATAACTAATATAGGCCATATATACAAAGTTAGCAGTCTTTCAGGTCCACCTACCTAAACTCACTGGTCTTTTTATCAGGTACACCTACCATACAGGTGCACTTTGCAGGTTTATGGTTACTGACTGCAAACCATCTGTTCCTGCACAATTTATCAGCCCTTCTCTAGACCATTACTGACCAGATATCCATTGGGTGGTGAATCATGCTCAGCACAGCAATGCCCCTCACATGCATGCTAGTGTGTTTTGTATAAATATTTGGTTGACAATTCTCAACTCAGCAATGACTCTAAGAGGAACAGAAAACCTCAGATATTTTGACAAGGCACTTATATATGGAGGTCTTTCCTGATGGCATCCACAAAGATCCAGTCTACTCTCCCTGTGATTGGCTAGTGCCTTCATTGGTTTGGACGGAGGTAATTTGGGTAAGATTGTCTGGGCATGGTGAGAAGCCTCACACTGCAACCTGTAGGAAGGTGACTTGGACATCCGTCACTGCCCACAGCCAACTCTAAACCAAATCCTAGCTGCACTGTGCTTACTGGACAAACAGCATGACTGACAGGCTTGTGGGGTGATGTACATCAGCTAAGTTTGGATTTGATGTCCAAGTGTGCTTTATTACAGGCCACAACTATATTCACCACTTTAATGTATTTATACAAGGATAATAATACAAAATAGTAAAAATATCAACTGTGTCTTACAATCTACCGATTGTTAGTAGTTCTGGTGTTTGCTAACAATGTTAGCCTTAGAGCCCAAGTGGCTCAGCAGGCTAAGGCACTGACACTATGACCAGAGGATCGCGAGTCATGCAGTTTGCCATCAACAGCCAGGGCTCAAGAGAGCAAAAATTGGCAGTGCTCTCTCTGGGCAGGTAGATGGCGCTCTCACAATGTCCGCTGGCTCAGGCGTCTACTGGTTGGTCTATTCGGAGCTAGGAATCCTGCACTTTCTGCCAAACACGTTGACTTCCCAGTGACAGTGTATCAAGTGGTAGCTCAAAAAGAGGCGGTGGCCATATCACATGCAGCGAAGGAGGCGTGTGCTTGTCTTCACCCTCCTAGTGGATGGGATGGGTTAACTGGCTACTACCACATTGGGAAGGAGAGAAAATTGGCAATAAATAAATAAATAAATATTTTAAAAAACCCATTACAAAAATAAAAACATTAGCGTTTTTCCACCAATGAGGACCCGGCACTATTTTGGTTCACAAACCTAATTTTGAACCGTTCAGCATATTTCCACCAACAAAAATAGATTCGTGACCTGAAAAGTTATTTCACAAGGGGAGCCAAAGAACAGTAATTATTTTTCAACATCTGTGGGCATCTGTACAGTAGTTGTACATAGAGGGAGTCAGTAATACTAGACTGAATTATTTTTTAAATAACTACATATACACACTTTTGTGTGTGTTTTTTAAATATATTGTACAAAGTTCTTATAATAGCACTGTAGAGTTAACTCCAGTATATTTACATAAACAACCACCTTTTATACTTCTCTTTTAACTGTGCCGAGGGTGGCCAATAACTAAATATAAACAGAATGGATTGGGTGTATACAGTGGGTCCAGAAAGTATTCATACCCCTTGAACTTTTTCACATTTGGTCACCTTACAACCACAAATGTAAATGTATTTTATTGAGATTTTAAATGATAGACCAACACAATGTAAAAAAACATAAGAAGTGCTGTTTACAGTTTGTCAGAAGCCATGTAAGCTTGTAAACAGCACTTCTTATGTCTTTCTTTCAACAATAGTTTTCTTCTTGCCACTCTTCCATAAAAGCCAGATTTGTAGATTGCAGACTTATAGTTGCCCTGTGTACTGGTTCTCCCACCTGAGCTGTGGATATCTGCAGCTCCTCCAGAGTGACCATGTGCCTCTTGGCTGTGTCTCTGACCAGTGCTCTCCTTGCTCAATCTGTCAGTTTAGGTGGACGGCCATGTCTTGGTAGGTTTGCAGATCAATTCAATAGTGTTCTCTAACAAACCATTGAGGCCTTCACAGAACAGGTGTATTTATACTGAGACTAAATTACACACAGCTGGACTCTTAACTAATTAAGTGACTTCTGAAGGTAACTGATTGCACTGAATTTTGTTTAGAGCAGTGATCCTCACTATTTTTTTCAAAAGAGCCATATTGACAGATCAAAGTCAAGGAGAGAGCCACAATATCACCCCACGTCACTCAAATAATGTAAAAAAATAAACAACCCACCTATGGACTAAACCTTTGTGAACTGAATATATTGCTCTA